>BDUI01000480.1:17028-30054 GCA_002335545.1 Apodemus speciosus | reverse complement strand
ATAATAAAGCTGCCAAATTATCCTCCAATAAAGTTATTTTATTTTATGTTTCCATCAATAAAGAACAGCCTTTTTAGTACCTCATTGTTAATCTTTTTGGTCATAGTGATTCTGATGGATATGAAGTAGTATCCCATTGTGGTTTTAATTTGCCTTTCCCAAGTGACTAAAATTACTGAAAAAAAATTTATGTGTTTATTAGGTATCTGTATGTAGTCTTTTATGAAATGAATTTCTCAGTTCTTCTATGACTGTCATATCCATGATCTCAGTTTCATTTCTGGCTTGCTTGCCATTAACTCCAACCAAGATTTCAGGCTCAGATAAAGAAAACTGTGAGCTCCCTGATTTGTTTCCTACCAAATGTAATGCTTTGAGCTAATATTTTCCTTACTCGGGGCCTGCCATATAGCAGGAGACCTCTCAGTGCTCATAGCTGACCCCATGCCATTAAAGCAAACTCTCACCAAGATAGCAGGGTATGGGACCAGCCACAGGAATGAGCCTGTGACTCATAGTTATGAGTTCAAGTTTAGGTAATTTCTCAAGAATACAAGGTTCTTAATTTATTTTTTATATTTGGTCAAGTCCAAAACCCTATGAAATGTGTTTTTCAAAAAAGATGTATTTGTTTGTTTATATAAATGTTCTATTTTGCATGTATTCCCAAATGACAGAAGAGGACCTCAGATCTCATAGATAGTTGTGAGCCACCATGTGGTTGCTGGGATTTGAACCCATAGGTCCTCTGGAAGAAGTGCCAGTGCTCCTAACTGCTGAGCAGTCTTTCAAGCCCCCAAAATGTTGTTTGTAAAAGCCAGGTATGATAGAAATTGCCTGTAATCCAAGCACTTGGGAGATAGAGGCAGGAAGAGCAGAAATTCAAGCAAGACTTAGCTATATGGAATGAAAACAGAAAGATTGCTTGGGATGGTTGGATACAGTTTGATGCTTACTTTTTCACAAGGAGATTTGCCAGTATGTATGTTCATGCCATAGCTTCAACTCACTAGTTTCAGGAAGACCCTGAACTGAGCAGATTCTCTAGGACCCTTCTTTCTCAGAGCTTATATAAGTAGTAAGGATAGTTGAGATCCCCTTTCAGATCAGCTCAGTTGCTGGGAAGAGACATTCTCCAACCTGGTTAGCAGCCTGCAAACTGTATAGTACGTAGCCTGTTTCCAGCTTATCCAAGCTGTCACTACTCTGAGCTTTCCATTGGTGTAGCTGTCTTGGAGTTATTTCTGTTCCTTTAAGTGATCCCTTACCCATATTCCTGGAGAAACCCCAGTCAACTCATTGGTTTACTAATATGGAGTTTGTTGGCATTCTTACTGTGTTATGTCATGTATTCCTTATTTAGACTGAGTAGATGTTTATTCTTGTTGCCTCAAGGCTATTGTCACATACAACCATTTCTTTTTTGTTCTTTGCCACTATTTAAGCTGGACTAGCTGGCCGTGAGCTTCTGGGGGTTATCTTTGTCTTTAGTCTTGCCATTATAGGCACATGTTATGATATCTAGCTTTTATTTTGGTTCTAAAATTTGACCTCAGGTTCTCAGACAAGCACTTTAATCATTGTGCCGTCTCCTCAGTCTTTATCCATTGAGCCATCTCCCCAAGCTCTGATTTTTTTTTTGTCATAGGAAACCTGCATAATGATGAGATTATTTATATAGTCTCACAGATGGCTCAAAGATGAAAGATATAAGATGAAACACTCTCACCAGAAAAAAAAATGAAGCTGGAAACCATCATCACCCAGTAATATCACAGTCATCATAAGGATGTATCCAAATGCATTGCTCACATGTTTGTGGTAATGCTGCCAATTGGATAAAACTATAGAAGATTAAACTGCATGTATAGTACTTAAATATTTGTAATTACCATGGTCCTTATATTTATTAAAGAAGCTTACTCTAAAACAGTGTGCTATGTTATTTCCATGCTAACCTCATACATCTTGAATTTGTTGCATTTCTTTTTAAATGTATATAAAATTTTTGTTTGTTTAATCCAGTCTTGAACTATTGGTCTTAAAAAATATCCCACCAAGCTTGCCCAAATAGCTGGGATTCAGGTATGTTAATACCCTGAGTTACCATGTGTCTTGACTAAAACATATATAGTTATTGATCTAGACCATGCAGGTTTCTGTGTAAATGTACTCTATTATGTTCAAATAAATCCAGACTCACTTAACAACACATTGCTTAAACCCTGTCCTCTTTGTTAAGAATTGCTTGACTGTTTATCTAATTAGAAAAATGATAAGGAAAGAAATAAGCTTATTATATATAACCTAAAATGTAAAACAATTTTATCGAAGACTGGAAATCTAGCAAGCCTACTTGTAAGTGGACAACAACAGATAGTTTGCTTGGATAACATGGAGGATATACAATTTGGGGCAGAACAGTTTACAAGAACCATTTTTAAAGGAGTGTAAAATAATATAGAGCTGAAAAGCCTACAGCTATAACCCTTAATGCACAGGACAAAGTGTTCACATTGCTTGGTGAGGATATGGTCTGAGTCCTAAGCATATCAGGAGGATCATATTCACCATTTCACTTAAGCAAAGTGGATAGGAACTGTAATTAGAAAAGTAATTGTGAAGGTGGCACCTATAGAAAGGTTGAGAGCTTGAACATAGTTGTAAATTGTGTTGTGGGTTTTACAAGAGACCCTTTTTTATTATGGGAATAATTATCATTATTTTTGGTGGGTTTACAGAGTTTGCTTTGTCATCAAATGCATATCCCAGGAAGCTGGAAATTATTTTCCTCAGCTCATGGATCATACCACCTTTAGAGACATGATATTTTTGTATAGTGTGCAAGGTACCTGATAACCATGGTCACAGATATCTCTCCTCTCTCTCTCTCTCTCTCTCTCTCTCTCTCTCTCTCTCTCTCTCTCTCTCTCTGTGTGTGTGTGTGTGTGTGTGTGTGTGTGTGTGCTGGTTGTAGAGGTCAGTAGAGGTCAAAGAACAACTTCAGGTGTTGTTCCTTTGTCACCCCCTACTTTGACTGGTCAGTGAGCCCCAGAAGTCATCCTGTCTCTGCCTTTCCAGTACTCAGATTACAAGCACTCACTATCAAGCCAGTTTTTTTAAAGTGGATTCTCATGCTTGGAAAGCAAGCCAACTGAGCACCCCTGTGCCCCAGTTCAAAACTAAGGGAAACTTTCAATCTGACCAATTTATGAATTCTAAGAGCCCATAAGGAGACAGTACCTCTTCTTGGAGAGAATGATGGCAAGATCCTGGATTGAAGAATTTTATTTACTTCCAACAGATTTATAGACTCCTGCCAAGACTTCATTGAAGTCAGCGCCGGCATTCATCTGGGCCAGTTTGGCCTTATGTTGTAGGTTTCATCAATTGTCCTCCATAAGATGGGTGAAATGTGAATGAAAATGGAGGAGGGATTTAGAAGATTGGGAAGGACTGCTGTTTTCAAAGGTCTCTGGATGGCAGAGATCAAAAAGAGAGCAATACTAAAACTAGAAAACCTGCAACACCTTATTAAAAATTATCTTGACAATTTTCAGATCAGTTTGAAATCATTGAGATGTAGCTTTTGTGGCTGGCATTACTCATTCCCAGGTGAATAGGAAGTCTTTAATTCATGTAAGTATATAGTGAATGCTTAAAACCTTCGAATCTTTTCAGTGCTTTTCTGAATGCTATTAATACAGCACATGGAAAGTTCTTTGTCTTTTGACATTAGCATTCAAAGAAGACTCTAAAGCCTACTACAAATACAAAGTACTTCCTTTTCTTCCTTCTTGAGACATCCATTTTCCTATTGTGAAATTGGTATATGTTTTCACTCAGACTATTAACTTAATGAAGTAATGTTCTTTATTTTTATAGTGTCTGTCTTATTCCCCAGAAATCAGACTGAGGGAAAACTTATCAAACCATTAGAGGAAATACAGTTTGATCTTTGCTCTCTGTGACCTTATAATTAGTTCAAGACAAGATGTGGCAGCTTGAACAAGAATGCCCCCCCCCAGGCTCATATATTTGAATGCTTGGTCACTAGGTGCAGGGGTGTCTGCAAGCTCCTCAGCTCGCAGAGTGACAATCCACAGGAGGCAAGAAGATAGTTGGGGTGAACATAACTCAGTAGCCAGTGTTGATTCAAACTTCTGGAGTTTGACTTCAGGTAGTTTGTTTTAGGCACAGTACAATTTGATGAAAAAAATTCAGTGATAATTAACTAAATCCCATGTGTACAACAAAGCGTGCATAAATCTCCTTGAGGAACAAAATAAGCTAAATGCAGATCAGACATGACTATACAGAAACTCCTTGTAAAGTCCATAAAGATATGTTCTGTAGTTTGACAGGGAAAAACAAAGCTCTCTCTTTCTTTCTCTTTCTCTCTCTCTCTCTCTCTCTCTCTCTCTCTCTCTCTCTCTCTCTCTCTCTCTCGCTCTGTCTCTCTCTCTCTCTCTCTCTCTCGAGCGAGAGAGACAGAGCGAGAGAGACAGAGAGAGAGAAGAGGTTTTTGGCTCATGGGAATAAAATAGATTTTAGAGTCAAATCATGCCTCAAATCTCAACTATATTATTGATTAACATATAATTTGGGGAAGTTACATAACTTCTTTGAGTCCCTATTGTCTTAATAAAATGGAGGTTCCTGTACCAGTGTTGTAGAGTTGTCTCTGGGAAGTGAATCTAAGCCTCTGGCTTCCAGCTTTTACTTAACAGGTGAAAGCAACTATTTAAAACATCTTTTCTCTACAACACCTGACTCAGGAATCTTTACAGAACTATGTAATCAGCAAATAGTTACTGAGCTGAAAAATTAGCTTTTATTCTATATTTCCTTCTTTGCTTTATTAGATATTTTCTTTATTTGCATTTCAAATGTTATCCCCTTTCCTAGTTTTACCTCCAATAACTCACTAACCCATCCCCCTTCCCCCTGCTCACCAATCCACCCACTCCCACTTCCCTGTTCTGACATTCCCCTATACTGGGGCATCAAGCCTTCTCAGGACCAAGTGCCTCTCCTCCCTTTGATGTCCAACAAAGCCATCCTCTGCTACTTCTTCTTCAGGCTGTTTTATTGACTGAAATCCTTCTGTAGTCCTGTGTTGATCATCCAGGTGAAACAAACTGATGCACAATTTGTAAGTTGTCATACTTTCAGAGTCCACCCACGATCTGGAAAAGAATCATGAATTCAAAGTGAAAGATCATTGTTTTCACCATGTAGATGGATAAATATTATAGCAGACAATTTCAGCAGGAAACTGTGGATTTCCTTCTTGTTCTCTACATTGTTGTATGTGTGTTTTCATTTGCCAAATACCTCACACAGGCAAGTGTTTTGCTTTCCATATTAGATGTCCTTAAGGAAACAAAGCAAATTACAAAGTTAATTAGTAAAGTTTTCCATTAAGCAGATCACCTGATTACTCTGTCAGGAAAACCTTTGATGAGTCAGGAAGAGCTGTCCTGGTAACTCAGAAATGTCCTGGGATTAACCTTCCCTCAAGTACAGGCAGGAAGACTTTCATAATTCATGTCACATAAGTGTCTTAGTGTGTATTGTGTCCACCTCCACCCTGTCCTACCCTGGCTTCATTCAAGGAATTATGGTAGAGGCTCTGGGGCATAGAAGATGTGTATAAGAAATACTCTGTATTTTCAAATGTCTGTCAAAGCACCAGAATGAGGGACAAAATTAACTGTAACATAATATAAAAAAGTACTGTAGGGAAGATGAAGCAGCCTGTGGGATGGTGGAGTGGTTAGTTACCACTGGAGATGCTAGAAAAACTGCTGGTGGAACTGGAATGGAGTTTTGATGACCACTGTGGCACAAACTCCCCTCATGTTCTCCTGGCTATGGGTAGTAACAGCTCTGTTCCAAACTGGGTGTCTGACTTAGGTAAAGTATTCTTAATGTTGTTGTGAATTTGTCAACAAAGCTGATCTTCTGCCCCGATGTAACAACTTCAGCAAACAAACAACTCCTTTGTCTTAGGTCTAACCTTTACCCCCTTCTACAGGCTGACACTCTTCACTACTCTCTCCTTAAGTACACCAGTATACTTGCTTCCTAATTAAAGTCAGCTTCCATTATCTTGAACTTGCATTTGCTTCACTTCTTCCTTCCTTCCTTCTTTCCTTCCTTCCTTCTTTCCTTCCTTCCTCCGTCCCTCTCTCCTTGCCTCCCTTCCTTCTTTCCTCCCTCCTTCCTTACCTTTCACCTTCTTTCCACCACCCACACTTTGTCTTTTGAGACATAGTCACGTATAACCCAGACTGGCCTCAACTTATGTAGCTGAGGATGAGCTTGACCGAGTGATCTTCCTGCCGCTACCACCCAATTGCTATGATTACAGATGTGCATAGCTACGAATGACTCAAACTTGGGATTTCTGAAACTACCCCATGACTATGTTGGCTTTCTATTCCCGACAACTTAGAACAATACCACTTTTATTAATAAAATAGATATCAAAAAGAAAGCACAAATACATGCTGCTTTCAAATATGAATGTTTATGAAACACACAAAACCAAGAACTTTCAAAAGCTGCATCTTAAAGGATCCTTTGGAGGATATTTCTGAGCAATATGTAAGTTAAAGCTTCTGAAAATAAAAGTGTAATGAAGTTGTGACAGAAGGCCTCCCTTCTTTCCTGGTAAACCTTTCTCTAGTTGCCATAGGCATGCATGATTGGGGTCATCTGTCTCTATTTTTTTCTCTGCTGATTTGTTGTGGATAAATGCTTCTAAAACCTCCAAAAAGCAAATGCTAGTGGGAGGCAGTTTCCATGGTGACTTCGGAGTTTGTATTGTTGTTTTTAGACATCATAAATATGGGGATTGCTTTTTCTCGTTGCTATGCACATCTTACATACGAATTTTTTACAAAGGTTGTAGGGAAGAAGGTGAGGAGGGTGTAGCCACCCTAATATTAGGGCTGGGTATCCTGTGGTCTTCATCATTAATCATTGTCTCTCAGGTTGATGTGCTTAACTGCATCGTTTGGTGCTGAATCTGATCCTAAGTAGTCACACAACCCAGATATCCAGACAAGCATATCAAGAGAGATCTGTAGGCAGCAAACACAGATGAGGATGGGGATAGGCTTATCATCACAAGTGAATGAAAGGTGACAATGCAGTTTAATAAAGCAGAAAAGACATTACTTATTTTCTTCCAAACTCATTGCTTCTGTAACTTAAAATGTTTTGTTGTTGCTTTTTATTTATTTGGTTAATTGATTTTGCTTGTTTGTTTTGCTTTGTTTTGTTTTTGATTTTTGAGATACTATCTCACTCTATAGACCATTAGTTTGCCTTTACTATAGTAAAGGGTATAACCATGAAACATTAATGGAAAGAGAATGAGAGACTGAATGCTATGCAATGTCTGCATGCCTTTCTTTACATTATCATTGGGTATTCCAGGTAATGTGACCCATGAGATTTAAATGTGTACATTTTGTTTGGAACATCATCTCACACCTTTCATAGCAAATAGCTTACTTAACCTTGCACAAAGAAAGGGTTAACCTTTGCCCTAACTTGTACGAAATACCTGAAATACCTTTCCTGATAACAAAGTGTTTGTTTGACCCAGCTATACCACTCTTGGGTATTTACCTAAAGGGCTGCAAGTCATCACAGGGATCCTTGCACATCTATGTTCACTGAGGTACTACTCACAAGAGCTAAGCTTTGGAACCAACTTGAGTATGCAACAACAGAAATGGATAAAGAAAATGTGCTTTATATACACACAATGGAATTTGTTTCAGCCATGAAGAGGAGCAAAGCTTTATTTCATGCAGGAAAATGTATGTTGGAGAATAATCATATTAAGTGAATTAACCCTTTCAAAAGGACAAGTGTGTGTGTGTGTGTGTGTGTGAGTGTGTGTATGTGTGTGTGTGTGTGTGTGTGTGTGTGTGTATGTTGGAAGTTGAAGCAAAATTTTGTAGGAGAAAAAGGGGAGTCATGGGGGGATAGGTGGGATATACTCAATGTACAATGTATGCTTATGTGAAAATGTCTTTGTGGCTAGGAAGATAGCTTAGTGAATAAAGTACTTGCTATGTGAACAAAAGGGCCTGACTTTGATCCCTAGAATTTATATTTTTAAAAGCTGGTTATGTTGGCTTGTGCTTAAAGTCCCAGAGCTGGGGAGGTCTGCATAGGTGGATCCCTGGAGCTCACTGACCAGCCTGCCTTGCATACTTGGAGAGATCCAGGCTTATGAAAAACCCAGTCTGAAGCTTGTAACAACTCCTGGGGCTTAGATGGTCCCTCGAAGTTACCGTTAATTGATGGACTGGAGCTTTCTATGAGCCTTCTCTTTTATTCCCACTCTCATTCAATCATTAGGTATGCATTATATCCAGGGAGTGTGTGATCTTTGAGGAGGAAGCAACAGTCAGAGAAGGAAAAGGCCTGGGGAGGGACACAGCTGTGAAACAATAACAGCCTGCAGGCCTGGTAGTTAGGGAAATGCCTGTTTTGGGCATAAAGAGGGGATTTGGATTCGGTATCAGACTATTTGCTGTACCTCCCTTTTTAATTTTCTGATGTCAGTGCCTGAGCCAACTTAATTGGATTTTGTTTCTGTGAGATGATGGCTATAAAAGATCTTATATGTGAGTGCCTTCCTCTGAAGACCACATGTAAAATTATATGCCTCGGAAAAAAATGAAATACTTGTACAAAGTCTCTTTCAATTTCCCTCTCCACCCTTAGCTGAGATGGGAAAGGGATAATGAACATCTGTGTGAGCAACGGCAGAGAAATGGAAAATGCAGGTGATGAACCACATCCCAGTTGGAGCATAGTTGCCAATGAATGGAAGAGACTCCTGAAACTGTCCTGTGTGTTTATGGAGAGAGTAGTCTAAGATTTGGAGACGGTCAAGGGTAGAAGACGCTGGCTGTTGACTCCCTATCACCACCCCTGCTTTTAGTACTGTTTCTGCTTCTCATTTCCCTGGACCTTAATGCCTGAGGGTGACTTATCTATATTTGACAGTCCAGGAGTACTATAGCCATCAGGTCTCAGGTCTCAATTTTGTCTCACAGAAGCATGAGGATACATACTTCCAATTCTTTAACCTTCACAGTACTGTTTTTGTTCTGTGTTGTTTTGGTTTTGGTTTTAGTTTTGGTTTTTCAAAACAGGAATTCATTATGTAGCTCTGTCGGTCCTGGAACTCACTGTATAGAAAAGGCTGCCTCTAAGGCAAGTGCCGCCACTCCAGGCCACAGCGCTGTTTTTAAATTGCTTTTTTGTTGTTGTTGTTGTTGTTGTTGTTTTGTTTTTTGCGTTTTTTGTTTTTGTTTTGTTTGTTTTTGTTTGTTTGCTTTTTTAAAGGGGTCCATTATTTGTTTATTTATCGATTAATTTTGAAACCAGATCTCACCCTGTAGCCCAGACTGCACTTAATTTCAGAGCAAATTTCTGAGTGCCAGGATCACAGTCTTGAGCAGCCATGCCTATATTGAACCTCTATATGGGGTGTTCAAAGCTAGCTAAGCCGATTTGCTCTGTGCTGTAAGTACAAAATACATTCCAGGTTTCAAAGGTTTAATATGAAAGAAAGAATGTAAAACATCTCATCGCTATTTTTTATATTGATTGTATGTTGCAAGGATATTTTGGATATGTAATGATAAATGAAACAATACTGTCATCAATTTCACCTGTCACTTGGCGTTTTTTTGTATATCTGGAAAATTTTAACTACAAAACATGAAATTTCTTTAGTTATCTCTTTACAAAATTAAGCATAACATAAAGAACTTCTCATATGTTTTGTTTCTGTTTTTTTCATACAGATTACTTTGTATAGAGCCATTTGTTGTATAGATCCAAGATGACTCAGTGGGTAGAGGGGCCTAGCAACCTGTTTGATCCTCAGATCTCATTAGTTTGTGGAAGACAGTGACTTTCTGAGAGAATTGTCTTCTGGTATACATATGTATGCTTCTCTCTCTCTCTCTCTCTCTCTCTCTCTCTCTCTCTCACACACACACACACACACACACACACACACACCACTACCACCACCACCACCACAACAACAAATTAATTTAAAATCTCAAAAATATGTAGCTGTACTGTCTTGATATTTTCTTTTTTCTTTTTCATTTTTTTATTGGATATATTCTTTATTTACATTTCATTTCCCTTTTCCTGGTTTCCCCGCCCCCCCCCAATGCCCCATATGTCTTTTCCCCTCCCCCTGTTCCCCTTTGATCTTTTCTGTTGGCTTTAATTCTTGCCTTTATTTCTACAAATAATGTTCCTTCTACTCCCATGACTTCCTTTAAGAGTCTATTACTAGATTTCTAGAGTGTGAATGTGATAAACTTAGGGTTTTTTTTCCTTTTGTTTTCTCTTGTTTGAGGTTCTCTGGATTTAATGAGCATGAACTCCGTGTATCAGTCCTTAATTTGAGAAATACTTAGCCATAATTTCTTTTCTCTCTTATGTTCTTTGGAATTGATACCAATCCTACATATGATCAAATATATGACATTATAGCTTTATATTTTCCTTTTCTTACATTTCCCTGCTTTGTGTTGCAGTATGAGTAATTTTCATTGATCTGTCTTCAGGTTCACTAATTCTCTCCAAGGCTATGTCATTAGTTTGTGGAAGACAGTGGCTTTCTGGCTCATTGGTACAATGAGCCCAGAAAACTCATTCTTGCTCAAGACCACAGTATCTACTTTTTCAAAGAGAATTTTAATATTTATTTTTATGTGTATATGTTGTGTTTGCCGTGTGTGCATTGAATGCATGCAGGTGTCCATGTAATCCAAAAGGCAATGTCAGGTACCCTCGAACTGGAGTTACAAGCAGTTGTGCATCACTTGATACACATGTGGGGGAATGGATCCAGGTCCTCTTCAAGAAGAACCCTTAGTTGCAGAACCATTTCTCCAGTCCCTGCAGAAATACTCTTTATGTCTGTTTTTCATTCTTGATTATTTCAATATTCTTTCTTATAGTTTTCTCTGCTATTTTGCCCACTCTGCTGTACGTGCTAGCCACTGTTTCTGCTGGCATCTTTGATATATTAATCATAGTGCTTTTGAATACCCAGTCAGATAGTTCCAACATTTCTTACCTTATCTGAGTCTACTAATGATGATTACTTAACCTCCTAGCTGTTGCTTTTTCCTCCTTTTCTGCATGCCTTGCAATATTTCTCCACAGCTGCACATGTGGTATAGGACAGTACAAAGTTAAGTAAATAGTTTTTTTTGTGTGGAAATGGGAGTGCTTTCCTTTTGCTAAGCCCTTATCTAGTTCACTGTCTTCTGTTAATATCGTTAGGAGCTGGGCTTGTTGTGTGCATTTGTTGTTGCTATGGTTACCTTCAGTACATAGAGACTTTAAACACCCATTCAGAAACCTTGCTTGTAGGGCAGGTGGGGAGCATGGTTAATAGAGCAATATCTATTTGAGTCTAGGTTTAAGACTTTTTGCTGTTCCTCAGAAAAGGTTTCTCTATATTTTTGTTTGTTTCCTTTMTTGGCAGTATTTTATCATTACTTGTTATGAGAAGTTCTTTAGTTTGCTATTTAGGCTTATGGTGGCTTTATATTCAGATTTAAGGTTGTTTTCTTATTTTTATTACTTACTAGAGAATTTCAAACAATGCATTTTGAAGTCACACTTCCCTTACCTCTTCCCAAATCTACCCCACCTTTCCTATAAAATGGACTTTGTATCTTTTTATCCTCTTACCCCATCAAATACTGTTTGTGCTTCCCATACACCTCTTGATTTGTGGCCCTCCACTGGAGCCCAGTCAACCCACCATGGGACAACCTTAAATTATGTTGAATCTCCTTTGCTTAGTGGCTATCAATTTTCAATGGCTCTTAGCAGTAAGTGGGACTTTGTACCCACCTCCCCTCTCCGTGTTGGGTGTTTTCCTGGCTTGAGTCTACACAATCCTTGCACATGCTGTTTCAACTGCTGTGACTTTATATGTACAGCTTCCCTGATGTGTCCATAAACCAGTTTCCTTGTCATCCATCACCTCTGGCTCTTACAATCTTTTGTCTCCTCTTCAGAAATGATCCCTGCACCTTGGGAGGAGGGGTTGTAATATGAATGTTTCATTTAAAGCACATTTCTATGTTCATTATTTCTGCACATTGACAAGGTGTGGGTCTCTGTGTTAATCATCATCTGCTGATGGATGAGAGATACACTAATCTCTGGGTATAATGATAAGTCATTAAGATCCAATTTAATACTATATCCCTTTAGCAGAGTAATAATAACAGGGTCTCCCCTAAGGTCGCTTACCTACTATTCACAAGTTCTTGGCTCCAATATTGGTGCCAGGTATGCTTGTGGAATAGAGCTTCAATCTTGTCAGAATGTGCTTAGTTACTACCAGGACATTTGTGTCATGATTGTACCAATGGTCATGACTTAGGCCAATCGTTATTGTAGCTCAAAGGGCTAACAGCTCGGTAAGATTGGTAATTGCCTTGTTCCTCCAGTAGCACAGATAAAAATTTTTTTTGCACTATGGAAGCTAGATAGTAAGAAAGAAGAGTACACATGGAGGGACCCATGGCTCCAGCTACATATATAGCACAGGATGGCCTTTTCAGATATTAATGAGAGGAGAGGCCATTGGTCCTAGGAAGGATTGATTCTTCCTAGGGGAATGCCAAGTCAGGAATGTGTGAGGGGGGTTGGTAAGCAGGGGGAGGGGAGATGGGATAGGGGGTTTTCAGAGGGGTAATGAGGAAAGGGGATACCATTTGAATTTAAATAAAGGAAATATCAAATAAAAAATAAGAAATAAATTTTTAAAAAAAGAAAGAAGCTTCCAGGTGAAGTTTCTATCATTTCTTTGGGTTTCAGAACTATGTTCTTCTCTACTCTTTTGCCCCTTCTTTGGCTTCAGTTAAGGACTCAGTATTTAAGTCCTTTACAACACTCAATTCCTCCTATTTGTGGAGATTATATCCAGATTTAAAATTT
>BDUI01000479.1:230172-242672 GCA_002335545.1 Apodemus speciosus | reverse complement strand
GTAAGCTTGCTTACATTTTAGGAAACAAGTCATCATTTTCATAGTCTATTTCTCTATTAACACATGCACAGGGCTGAAAACACTTGGGATTACTAATCATGCAGCAATTCCTACTGGCCGACTTTATTACTCTAAGGAAGTTATTTATAATGGTCTTATTTTGGTTTTTGTTGTTTATAGAAGAGAATTCGAAGGAGCTGCACATCTTCTCTGTTCGACCGCACACCTGGTTAAATACAAATAATTCTTTAAATACTCGGTCATGACTAAACATGTAGATAGAGTCATTTCATCCTTTCCTTGTGATCTTCCTCAAGAAAAGCGAAGGCTTTCAATGTAGAAATTAAGTTACCTGTGGTTATTACAAATAATATAAATCCCCCTAGGAAATATTTGTTGAGCACTTATTAGAAGATAGGCAAAAGATGGTAGAAAACTTTTTATCACCATAGTTGGTGCCATGAACCTTGGGAGAGTGGGGCTAAAAATGAGGCAGACCAAAGTCTCATGCAATAGCCAACTTTATTCAGAACATTGGATAACTTGTACTCTGAGTGTATTCTGAAGCTTAAGAATGCTCAAATGAGCAAAGTTTACATGAGTTTAGGATGCATATAGTTACAGGGCCAATCATGCTTGAAAAAATCATCTGAATAATCATAGATGATGAGAAATCAGAAGTAAACCCACTCTTGTTTACCACACCTGGGAAGGGAGCAAAAGCACATTCCAAGAAACCAATGTTTGGAGGAAAAGARGTCACAGACACTCATCTTGTTTATTTGGGGTTTTCTCTTACGTTCCCAGATTTCTCACAGATCTTCACTTGTAGACTATGTTCTGACAAAGGCCATGGGAAGCAAAATAAAACCATGACTTCACAAAGTTCCTAATTAATCATGGAAGAGAGCTGTTCAGTTGTCATAAAGAATAACTGTGACATGTACACATGTAGAGTTCTATGAAAAGCATAGAAAGGAATTCAACATAGAAAGAAAAGATACAAAACTAACTGAGAAATTATGGCCACTAATACTGAATGTTTACAAGATTCCACTCAAAACTTTTACATTAGTTTACACGATTGTACAAAATGATGGGTTTTGTCATGATGTTTCATGTATTTGTCATGTGTTTTTTTCTATATTTTTATCCCTAACCACCCCTTATCAGTACTATCCTCCTATAAAATTGTACCTCTTTTGCCTTTATCCCTTTATACAAATTTTTTAAGGATTTACTTTCTAAATTTTATTTTATTGCATTTGTGTGTGTGTTGCATAGTTGAATACAAAAGATTGTTGGATCTTTCAGAGATGAAGAAAGAGGCTTTTGGAAGCCACCCAAAATAGGTGCATGAACCAAGCATGGGTTCTCTACAAGAGCAGTATGCCATCCTTTTCTCTAAACCTTCTCGCCAACACTTATATTTATGTGTATGTTTATGTGAGAGTGTGCATATGTGAATGCATGTGCTATATGAGAGTATGCATATGTGAGTGCATGTGTTTATGGAGGCTCCTCTGCAGCTAAGTTCTGAGAACCAAGTCAGCTCCTCTGGAAGATCAGTAAAAATTATTAACCACTGATCCATCTCTCTAGCCCCACTTTTTATCACATTTTTAAATGTTATATTCAGCATGTGGAAAAAAACAATATTTGTTTGAATTTGCCTTTTTTGCTTATCATGATAATTTCCAGTCCTATGCTTTTTCCTGAAAAAGAGGTAATTTTCATTCTTGGTAGAATAGAATCCCTTTGCATCTATATGCACCACCTTTTCTTCATCCATTGATCTGTTAGGTGACATCTAGGCTGATTGTATGATTTGGCTATTTACTATGAATACTGCCACAATGTATATGGATATAAGAAGAAGGAGGAGGAACAGGAAGAGGAGGGGAGAAGGAGTTAGGACAAGTGTTCACTTCATGCAGTTATTTCTTGAAAAGATCCTGGTTATTTATTTATCTGTAAGGATACTTTCATACATACATACATACATACATACATACATACATACATACATACATAAATACATACAAGCAACAGTAACTTTTTAAAAATTAGTTGCTAATGGGAAAGGAAAAAATTTCACAGGTCAGCAAGGTGGATTGGTAGAAAAAGATGCTTACTGAGACCCAAAGCACTTGAGTATGACCACCAGGTGCTATGAAGACAAATAYATACATTATTATGCAAACAAGCCTTGGATGGTGCATCTACAGCAACCATCCGACTTCTGTCAGCAAACCTGCTAGAAAAATTCTAAAAGAATTGTAATAGCTCTCTGCATAGCTGAGTTCTTAGAGACAAAGGCCCAGTCATTTACCCCAGGTTCCCTTTTGATTATCCCATGAATCAGCATCTTATGACCTTAATCTTTGATTTGTAGAAAAACCAGGAAGTAAAATTTTTAATAGTGTAATCCTATGTGGTTCACTGGGAACAGTGCTTGTGATTGATAAATCTAGATATATATTTATGTAAGAAAGTTAGCTTTCTGTTTTCTAACTCCTTCACTCCCTAAACTGAGTTCAGAGATTTGTTTGCCTTTTTAAACACAAACAATAAGCTTAATTGGGCGGGATCCTTCCCTGAGAGCAACAGTCTCTCACTTTCTGGTGTTTCTTTATTACTTGAACCATGAGCCTTGGTCTTTTTTTTTTTTAACTATCCCTTTTCCTTTACTAACTCATTAGTATAGCTGCCTCTATTCTTTCAGGTCCATGAAGCTCCTCATACAATTCATATTGCATCCTTATATTTTGCACAGTTGAGAAGACCTGTTTATATATTCTTGAACTCATGTTTTCAGAGTTCTATCCCAGAGCATTAGAGGCTGACTTGAAGGTCACAGCATTACCATTTTGCTGAGAAATATTAGACACATTCTCACTTCCCAGACTAATGCTGTTTCTAATTGTCATGGAGTCAATAACTTTGGCAGGGAGAAAATTTCTCAATAACTTTGACAGGGAGAACATTGCCCAGAACATAATATATATATATATATATATATATATATATATATATATATATATATATATATATATATATATATATATATATATATATATATATATATATATACACATTATTATGCAAACAAGTCTAGCATCTTGCATCTATAGCAACCATCTGCACTCGAGGTGCCTCATGCCCTGCATGGCCTGCCAGCCCTGCTCCAGGGGTGGGAACCATGTTATGCCATCCCATCCATAGGCATGCCAAATGCACACATGCACACACAAATACATATTCCATTATTCCATTTCAGAATTTTAGGTTACAAAATGTGTTAGACTCAGCATGAAATAATAATCTAGTAGGAAAGAGAGAGAAGTCTGAGGAAGCTAAACTTAAGTTGAAACTCTTAAGAGATTAAAATTTTCAGAAAAGTAAAGACAAGGCTAATTAATATTTCAGTGGCTGAAATGACTGTACTGAAAGAAAATGAAATGATCCACTCAGACATTTTCTTATTAACCTATAAGTGATGATTATAGTCCACACAAAGGGTAGTGTTGAAAGGAGGAGCAAATGGGGTTTATTTAGGCAAAACTATAGAAATGGGTAGTTCATTGGCTGTGGACACTGAGTGACAAAGAGGAAGAATGAGAATGCTCACAGTCAGCAAGGAATCATCTAGACCCTTGCCTCCTTCCCTCCCCAATTCATCATTATTCAGGCCACCAATTCCTGGCWTACTCATTCCCTGGGAATCTGCAGGACACTCCAGCCAAGAAAGCAAGTAGCCAGACACTGAGTCTTCACTGTTCTTCAATTTCTCCCCARCTTCCAATCATATCACCTGCTGCAGTCTTCCATTCCTCTTTGCCCACCTCACCAGCRTTTCAGGTAGAGCATCTTTAATTCTCCTATCTATTCATCCTGTTATTCCAGCCTCCTAAATCAGCAGGCATTCTCTGGAAACCCACCAGTCAGTCAAGCCTGCCATAGAAACAAGTAAGTCAGTGAAATGAGTACTTTAGCTTCAGATTTTCACTCTTCCTCCTCTCTTCCATATAAAATCCCTTAATCCCATCCCCAGATCTGTAGCAGACTACCCATTGTGCTCTCTTTTTACTCTCTGCTCTCATTCTCAGAGGACTAAGCAGATCCTGGTAGAACACCCTGCTTCCGCCCTCCTGTAGACCTCCTCAGGAGCCCCTCCTAGCCCACCCTCATTCTTATCAAATGGCAGTTCATGCAAACAAAAACTAAACAAAAACAAATGCTAGAGTTAAGTGACATCATAAACCAAATGGACTCAACAGATATTCATAGAACATTTTATCCAATCACAATCAATTTCTTCTGAGCAGCTCATAAAACTTTCTCCAAAATTGACCACATACTTGGGCATAAAAGAAGTCCTAACAGATGCAAAAAAAAAAGAAAAATTAGGAATAACATTCTGCATCCTATCAGACCATCAAGAATTAAAGCTGAATATTAACAACAGAAACAACAGAATGCTTAAAAACACATAGAAACCAAATAACTCACTACTAAACAAAACTACAGTCAATATTAAGAAAAAATTACCCCTCCACCAGATATAGCAGATTTGCATCTTGGGCTTCATACAGGTCCCCCAACAATTAGAGTTGGGGCTGTCCTTGAACCTGTTGTCTGCCTATGGATTCCATTCTCCTAACTGTGCCACCTTTTCTGGCATCAGTGGGAGAAGATATACCTAGTCCTGCAATGACTTGATGTACTAGGGTAAAATGATAACTAAGGTGGGGCCCTCCCTTCTCAGAGGAGAAGGGAAGAGCRGAATGGGTGGAAGAAGTGTGAGGGGGCACTGAGAGGAGGAGAGAATGGATATTGGGATTTAAACTGAATGGATTTAATAAAAAAAGAAGAAAGAAATCTTTCTAGAATTAATAAAAACGAATGCATAGGCCTWGGACGCTGGCTCCACACCCAGTCCTACAACACCCAGAGGAAGTTCAACTCCAAAGTGCGCTAACATGTCCAGGATCACAGTGAGGAGGCCACAAGATCTGCCATAATACCCGAGTAACTGGGTCCGCCAGGAGCCAGGGACACAGGAAACTGTGCTTAACCAGTGGCATGGGTTCCTTCTTGTCTGAACCTGCACCTAGAGCAGACCTAGGGTGCTGGCTCTACATCCAATCTTAAACAAAAGGGAGTCCAAATCCCAGGTGCTCTGAAATGCCTAGGATCACAGGATCAGAAAGGAATCTCTACTCCCAGGAGATTGGACACAAGCAGGAACACTGGATCTCTGACACACTCAAGATCACAGCTGCAGCCACAACTTTCCCAAAACCCAGAGTAACTGGGAGCCCCACAGGAACCAGGGAAACACAAACCTCTGCCCAACAAGAGGCACAGGTTCCTTCCAGCTTGTACCTGTGCCCAGAGCAAACCCAGGCCTCTGACTCCCCACTCCCCCTGCAATACCCAGAGAAAGCTTGACTTCAAGGATCTATGAAACAACAGAATCTCGAGAGGTTTGTAATACCAGACTTCAGGATCTCAGAGGCAGCTTAACTCCAAGGAGCTCTGACACACCCAGGATCTCAGGATGACAGGATCCTAGAATCATAGGATCCCAGAGAAAGCTGGACTCTGAGGAGGTCTGACACACCCAGGATCACAGGAGAAAAAAGCTCAAGTCAGAGACAGCAAGGACAGGTAGCACTAAAGTTAACCAGATGGCAAAAGGCAAGCCCAAGAATATAAGCAACAGAATCCAAGACTTCATGGCATCATTAGAACACAGTTCTCCCACTATGGCATGTCCTGAATACACCATCACACCAGAAAAAAAAAAAAAACAAGATTTGAATTTAAAATCACTTCTCATGATAAAGATAGAGTACTTTAATAAAGATATAAATAACTCCCTTAAGGAAATATGGGACAACACAAATCAACAGGTAGAAGCCCTTAAAGAGGAAACACAAAAATTCCTTAAAGAATTATAGGAAGACACAAACAGGTGAAGGAATTGAACAAAACCATCCAGGATCTAAAAATGGAAATAGAAACAATAAAGAAATCACAAAGGAAGACAATCCTGGAGATAGAAAACCTAAGAAACAGATCAGGAGTCATAGACGTAAACATCACCAACAGAATACAAGAGATAGAAGAGAGAATTGCAGGTATAGAAAACACCATAAAAAAAACATTGACACAACAGTCAAAGAAAATGCAAAAGGCAAAAAGCTCCTAACCCAAAACATCCAGGAAATCCAGGACACAATGAGAAGACCAAACCTATGGAAAATAGGTATAGAAGAGAGCGAAGAATCCTAAATTAAAGGGCCAGTAAATATATTCAATGAAATTATACAAGAAAACTTCCCTAAGGTAAGGAAAGAGAGGCCCATGAACATACAAGAAGCCTATGGAACTACAAATAGATTGAAAAGAAATTCCTCCCATCACATAATATTCAAAACACCAAATGCACTAAACAAAGAAAGAATATTAAAAACAGTAAGGGAAAAATGTCAAGTAACATATTAAGGCAGACCTATCAGAATTACACCAGACTTCTCACCAGAGACTATGAAAGCTAGAAGATCATGACTAGATGTCATACAGACCCTAAGAGAACACAAATGCCATCCCAGGCTACTATACTCAGCAAAACTCTCAATTAACATAGATGGAGAGAACAAGATACTCCATGGCAAACCAAATTTACACAATATCTTTCCACAAATCCAGCCCTACAAAGGATAATAGATGGAAAACTCCAATGCAAGGAGGGAAACTACATCCTAAAAAACGCAAGAAAGCAATCTTTTAACAAACCCAAAAGAAGATAGCCATAATTCCACCGCTAACAACCAAAATAACAGGAAGCATCAACCACTATTCCTTAATATCTCTTAACATTAGTGTGTGGGACTGTGAAAGGCAGCCTGTTTTCTGGTTGACCTARGTTTAAACCCTGGAGACTCAGCAGATAACTCTACAAGGAAAGCAGGGAAGTTTGCCAAGCTCCCAGACACTAGGCTCCTGAGAGGAGGCCTCAGATCCATAATTCTGTGGTCATCAGTCACATAGAGCACATAGTCCCCAAGCCCCTAGCATTCTGTCTGGACTTCACCCCACAGTTACTGGGCAACAGCCAGGTAGGCTCCTAACCACAGTTACCTGGCAACAGCCAGGTAGGACTGGCCCACTAGAAAAGGAGCTGTTTGTCCCCTCCTCCCTCTCTTACTCTCTTATTCTTGCTTCTCTCTTGACCTCTTGGTCCCCCTCTCTCCGCATTCCCTTCCCCCTCTCTCCACGTGGCCATGGCTGGCCTCTACTTTTCACTCATCACAGCTCTCTGCCAACAATAAATGCTTTAAAACTGTGGGCCGCCTCTTCTTATCTAGACCCACTGCCATGCTGGAGCAATGAAGCAGGTCTTCCTCTGAAGAGCTGAGTCTAGTCTCATGTAGGCCTGCCTGGGCTCCCAGCCATGCTTCMGCCGAGCCAAGCAGCTGACCAAGCAAACCAAGGACACTTGTCCCCCTGGAACCCAGCCTGAACTCTTCTCCCTGTCCTTTTCACTTCGACCCTGGGCTAGAAATAGCCCCACAGGCCCTCCAGTCTGTTCTAAGCTCTTCCCTGACATCCAGCAGCATCTGGTGTCTAAGAGCTAGATCCTGCTGCCCTCAGCCTCCTAGAGGCCAGGGGACCCATGAGCCAGCTTCTGCTGGTTCTCTGGGGACCTCAGACTTGTCTTCCCACCCCTAAAGTGTGGTCCTGAAGCTTCCCACAGTCCAACACCCACCCCTGGCAGCAGCATGGGGTGCACAGAGTCAACGTTCCTGCATCTACCTCAGCCAATGGCCTAAGCCCTGGCCAAATACAGACCACTATTTTAACTCACATCAGTGGACTCAATTCTCCAATAAAAACACATAGACTAACAGACTGGGTACATAAACAGGACAGAGCATTTTGCTGCATACAGAAAATGCACCTCAGTGACAACAAAGCACACTACCTCAGAGTAAAGTTCTACAAAACAATTTTTTAAGCAAATGGTCCCAAGAAGCAAGCTGGAATAGCTGTTCTAATATCTACCAAAACTTATCAAAAGAGATAAGGGAGGACCCTTTATACTCATCAAAGGAAAAATTTCCCAAGACAAAATCTCAATTCTGAACATCTGTGTTCCAAATGCAAGGGCAACCACATTCATAAAATAAACTTTACTAAAGCTCAAAGTACACATTGCACCTCACACCATAATAGTGGGAGATTTCAAGACGCAACTCTCAGCAATGGACAGATCATAGAAACACAAAATAAACAGAGATGCAGTGAAAATTACAGAAGTAATGAACCAAATGCATTTAACAGGTATCTATAGAACATTTCATCCTAAAAGAAAAGAATATACTTTCTTCTCAGCACCTCATGGTACCTTCTCCAAAACTGACCATATAATAGGTCATAAAACAGGCCTTAACAGATACAAGAAGACTGAAAAATCCCATGCATCCTATCAGATCAAGTTGGACTAAGGCTGGTCTTAACAACAASAACAACAACAACAACAAAGAAACAACAGAAAACCCACATGTGCATAGAAGCTGAAAAACGCTCTACTCGATGCAAACTAGGTCAAGAAAGAAATAAAGAAATTAAAGACTTTTTAGAATTTAATGAAAATTAAGGCACAACATACCAAAACTTATGGGACACAATGAAAGTAGTACTAAGAGGAAAACACATAGGTCTAAGTGCCTCCAAAAAGAAACTGGAGAAAGCATACACTAGCAGCTTGAAAGTGCATCTCAAAGTTCTAGATCAAAAAGAAGCAAATATACCCAAGAGGAATAGATGGCAGGAAATAATCAAACTCAGGGCTGAAATCGACCAAGAAAAAACAAAAAGAATTATACACAGAATCAACCAAACCAGGAGCTAGTTCATTGAGAAAATTAACAGGATAGATAAACCCTTAGCCAGACTAACCAGAGGGCACAGAGAGTATCCAAATTAACAAAATCAGAAATGAAAAAAGAGAAATAACAAAGGAAACAGGAAATTCACAAAATCATCAGATCCTATGACAAAAGCCTATACTCAACAAAATTGGAAAATCTGGATGAAATGGACAATTTCCTCAACAGATATCAGGTATCAAATTTAAATCAGGATCAGATAAACCTTTTAAATAGTCCCACAACCACTAAAGAAAAAGAAGCAGTCATTAAAAGTCTCCCAACCAATAAAAGCCCAGACCAGATGGGCTTAGTGCAGAATTCTATCAGATCATCAAAGAAGACCTAATACCAATACTCTTCAAACTATTCCACAAAATAGAAACAGAAGGAACACTGCCCAATTTATTCTTTGAAGCCACAATTATGCTTATTCCTAAACCACACAAAGACCCAACAAAGAAAGAGAACTTTAGACCAATTTCCCTTATGAATATTGATGCAAAAACACTCAATAAAATTCTCACAAACTTAATCCAAGAACACATCAAAATAATAATCCATAGTGATCAAGTGGGCTTCTTCCCAGGGATGCTGGGATAGTTTGTCATATGAAAATCCATCAATGTACTCTAATGTATAAACAAACTCATGGAAAAACACCACATGATCATCTCATTAGATGCTGAGAAAGCATTTGACGAAATTCAATACCCCTTCATGATAAAATTCTTAGAAAGGTCAGGAAGTCAAAGTCCATACCTAAACATAGTAAAAGCAATATACAGCAAACTAGTAGCTAACACCAAACTAAATGGAGAGAAACTTGAAGCAATCCCACTAAAATCAGGGACTAGACAAGTCTAGTCCTGTCTATTCAATATAGTATTCAAAGTCCTAGTCAGAGCAATTAGACAGCAAAAGGAGGTCAAAGGGATAGAAATTGGAAAGGAAGAAGTCAAAATTTCACTGTTTGCAGATGATATGATAGTGATCTCAAAAATTCTACCAGAGAACTCCTAGACCTGATTTAAAAAAAAAAAAGAACACTTCAAAACTGTGGCTGGATAAAAAATTAACTCAAACAAATCAGTAGCTTTCCCCTACTCAAAGGGTAAACAAGCTGAGAAAGAAATTAGGTAAAGGAAATCCTGCAGAATAGTCACAAATAATATAAAATACCTTGGTGTGACTCTTGCCAAACAAGTGAAAGATGTATATGACAAGAACTTCTAGTCTCAGAAGAAAGAAATCAAAGAAGATGGTAAGATCTCCCATGCTTATGGATTGGCAGGCTTAATAYAATAAAAATGGCTCTCTTTCCCAAAGCAATCTACAGATTCAATCCAATCCCCATCAAAATTTAAACTCAATTCCACATAGAATTAGAAAGAAAGAGCAATTTGCAAATTCATTTGGAATAACAAAACACCCAGGATATCAAAATGTATTCTCAACAGTAAAAGAACTTCTTGGGGAATTACCATCCCTGACCTCAAGCTGTATTATAGAGCAATAGTGATAAAAAAAACTGTATGTTATTGGTACAGAGACAGGCAAGAAGATCAATGGAATAGAATTGAAGACCCAGAAATAATCCCACACCCCTATGGTCACTTGATCTTTGACAAAGGTGCTAAAACCATCCAGTGGAAAGAAAGATAGCCTTTTCAACAAATGGTGCTGGTTCAACTGGAGGACAGCATGTAGAAGAATGCACATTGATCCATTCAGATACACTGAAACTGAGAAGCTTCTGTATGGTGAAAGACACTGTCAATACACCAAAATGGCAGCCTACAAAATGGGAAAAGATTTTTAGCAATTCCACATCTGATGTAGAACTGACATACAAAATGCATAACTCAAAAAACTACATATCAAGAAAATAAATAACCCAATTAAAAATGGAAAACAGTTCTAGAGAACTCTCAAAGATGAAACACAAATGACTGAGAAACACTTAAAGAAACTTTCAACATCCTTAGCCATTAGGGAAATGCAAAGCAAAACTACTTTGAGATTTTATCTTACAGCTGTTAAAATGGCTAAGACGAATAAAATGAAAGACAGCTCATGCTATCAATTATATAGAGTAAGGGGAACACTTGTCTATTTCTGATTGGAGTCATACCTGTACAGTCACTATGGAAATCAGCATGGTGGTTTCTTGGTAAGATGGGAACTGGTCTACCTCAGCATCCAGCTTCATCACTCTTGGCCTTGCACCCAAAAGTGCTTCAACCTACAATAGTGGCACTCGCTCCATCATGGTCATTGCTGCTCTATTCATAATAACCAGAAACTGGAAACAATCTAGATGTCCCTCAATAGAAAAGTGGATAAAGAAAATGTATTACATTTGCACAATGGGGTATTATTACTCAGACATTAAATAAAATAAGGTCATGAAATTCATAGGTAAATATATAACAAGAAAAAATTGAGGTAACCTAGACCTARAAAGTCAGATCTGGCTTATAATTCTGCTTATATGTGCGTGTTAGCTGTTAAATCAATGATACTCAATTTATAAACCATACAACCACAGAGGTTAGATACAGAGTAAGGGAATAGAGGAAACTGGTAACTCTCCTTGGGAAATGGAGATAGAATAGGTAGTTATGGGTAGAGAAGGGGGCTGGAATGAGAGGATCAAGTGATAAGAAGTGTGAAGAGAGGGACTAGGGAGGGTATATGTGGAGAGATATCTAAAATTAAGGGCCCTTTGAGGTATAATATGAAAATGTAACACAGTAAAAATGTTATATATATACATATGGACTATCAATAGGAAATCTCTACATTGGGGAGATTTCTTAGGGAGACAGAGCCCCAGCTGACCATCTTGTGTCATGAAGCAAAACCTCCAATAACAGAATGGCATATATATTATAATTTCGTATTTAGTGTTTTTATGGCGTTTCTCACGTGGCAAACAAGTAGATCTCTGTTTCCTGTGCCTTCTCTTGGGCTCTGCTCCTTGTGTTTGTTTTGTCCTGTCCCAGTGTTTTAGTTGTTGTTTCATTTGATTTTGTTATTTTATAAGCTATTTTTTCTAGTAAAAGACATAAAGGGGTGGATTCAGATGGGATGAAAATTGAAAAGAAACTGGCAGAAGAGGCARAGGAAACTATTATCAGGATATATTATGTAAAAAATTTAATAAATTTTAAAAAATTACAAAAAAGGTAAAAGACTGCTAAGGCAGGGAAGGAGCAGACTGGAAGCAAAGATGCTTATGATCTTTATTTGGGACACAGTGATTCAGAGTAGCCATGGGAGAGCCAATCAGAGTAGGTTAATATATTTTTTGAACATTAGGGGGAAAACTGAACCAGAAGAACATTMACTTGTGAATCATTGTTCTTAGTAGCCAACACTGAGTGAATAAACCCCAGGAGAATGAGTTGAGGAAACAAAGGAGGAGCTAAGGGAAAGTCCAGATGACAGAAGCTTTTAAATGGCTAAGAATAAAAACTCAGGAGACAGCAGATGTTGGCGAGGATGTGGAGAAAGAGGAAAACTCCTACACTGCTGGTAGGACTGCAAGCTGGTACA
>BDUI01000479.1:213207-228208 GCA_002335545.1 Apodemus speciosus | reverse complement strand
TGAGACACGCATAGGAGATAGACCACAGGGGGATGTGTGAGACACACACAGGAGATAGACCACAGGGGGATGTGTGAGACACACACAGGAGATAGACTACAGGGGGATGTGTGAGACACGCACAGGAGATAGACCACAGGGAGATGTGTGAGACACACACAGGAGATAGACCACAGGGGGATGTGTGAGACACACACAGGAGATAGACCACAGGGAGATGTGTGAGACACGCACAGGAGATAGACCACAGGGAGATGTGTGAGACACGCACAGGAGATAGACTACAGGGGGATGTGTGAGACACACACAGGAGATAGACCACAGGGAGATGTGTGAGACACACACAGGAGATAGACCACAGGGGGATGGGGGGAGGGGATCGAGTGATATACACAGGAGATAACACCACAGGGGCATGTGTGAGACAAGTTTTATTTGCTCATGTTCTAAGAATCAGTTATGCTTGGTGTAAATGTAAACGTTTTAAGTTGTACATCTTTAAATTTTTTAACCTTTCTATAATAAAACTTCACCATATTTGTGTAATCTATGATCTTTCATTTACTTTTCTCTTCTTTCCTTCAAGCGTATGCCTTCTTTTAGTCCTAATCTTCTGCAGCAGCTTGTAAATCTCTCCACCCCCGACCCCCCCTGCATATCAACACCTCACTCACAGATCCTTGGTTTTCCAGATCTGACCTGGCATAACCTTGTAGCAGTGTTCCATGATTGACAGCACTTACTTTGATAGTATTATTTCTAGGAGAGACAGAAAGACTAGAAGATTTGCAGTGGCAACTGCCAAKGAATTTTATGTAAAGAATTGTGGGTTACAAGAGCTTTTCGGATTCATATGGGAACCAAAATTCAGGTCATTCCTAATACAGATAAGCTATACAGCATGCTGTGAGCTTTAGGTTTTGTTTGTAGGTATCTATTTTTTCCTTCTTGCCTCATCAATAAGACTGAAAAGGAAGTTAGAGACACATGGATGTCCACTCCTCTACTTTTCCCTTAACTCAGGCTTAATTTTTTTCTTTCTCTCCTTTTGCCCTAATCTTTACAAATCCTTTTCCCCCTGCTTTTCTTTCTTCATTACTCATACCGTTCCAGATACTGAAAGTCAAGAAAAAAAATGCCAGAGTAAGGAAAGGGATTGGACATGATAGGAAAATGGGATCACTGTTTTTGGAATAGATTTTCACAGGCAAATGGAGGTGGAGAAAGGGAGGGAGGGAARAAGAGAGGGAGGGAAAGAGAGAGGGAGGGATGGAGGGATGGAGAGGGGAAGGGAGAGAGGGAGGAAGGGGAAAATTAAAAGAAYGTAAATGATAATGTCATTCAGGGAGAAATGTTTCCTTATGACATGACAACTAGAACAAAAGCCATCCACACTGTAACCTTTTCAAAGTCAAATTACTAAGGTTAGTATTAATGGCAATATCAGGTCAGTGCTAGAGTATAACTAAACACTATCTAATTCCAGGAGTTTTAAAATATCCTCTTGTCAAAACACCAATGACTTTGACTTTTTGTAACAAAAAAAGCAAAACATACTTTTGTCTGGGTGGATACAAATATTTTAGGGTAAACATTTGACTGACAGCACTAATGCTCCAGTCCTTACTGAAAACTCTACTTCACCACTCACATAAATTGTAAAATGGCTGCTTTTCTGAAAGCATAAGCTCCAATTCTCTCTCTCTCTCTCTCTCTCTCTCTCTCTCTCTCTCTCTCTCATTTCTCTGTGTAAAATACAAGAATACCATCTATTTCATTATTTCATTCTTGGTCTCTAAGAAAGGCCCCTGCTCTGTGATGAATTGGATTCTGAGTTGGGAACTAGGCTCTCAGAGGGGTGCTATTTTGTATTAACAAGGCAAAATGCCAAAGTCGGAGGTAAAACATTATTTCTGCACCACCAAAATACATCACAGTGGGGAAAAATAAAATTGTTTATTTTTCTGTTTTCAGGTTTTTCCTTCAACTTTCAAACACTAGTCTCTTGGTTTCTTCTTTACTGTCTGTTTCTCATCTCTCTGTGAAGAAAAAGATGAGGAGGGGAGATATATGGATATATGAAAGAAACATATTGTACAGAGAACAGAGACATACATCAAACCAGAACCAAGTATCATGGCAATACTCTGTAAATTTGAAAAGGTTCTTGAGGTTTATGCACAATGGTTTCATGGTTCCTTTTGAAGCGGGACAGCTCTGGCTTTAGACTGGGCATATTATGAGCTCCAAGGCGTTATATCTACACTCTGTTCTGTTTCCAGTGAACCGCCACCACCTCACTGCTTAGACCGCCCTGTCTAACATTGATTCCTACTGTGGTGTGCAATCAACTCACCTGACTAGAATTTTTCTTCTTTTTATCTTACTCACTGGCAAGCACAAGTGTGACTAGAAATGAGTTGTCTGCAAGATTGTCAGGGAGTTTCCAAGGACCAGATAGAGCACATTTAGTTCTACAAATAGTTCCACAGTCAGACCCAGTGGCAGAAACCATTTGCAAATTCACCCAAGCAAGGCTGACAAAAAAGTTTCAGATAAATGTAGAGAATTAACTAACATCATGAATTTTCAATTTTTGCTTTAATCTTATTGAGTTATCTTTACCCTTGCCATATAAAGAGGAAAAAAAACACCACAGTTATATAAAGAAAAATGTTCTTTCCATAGAGGGTCATTCATAACAGATTTCATTAATATATGCAGGAAGCTATGTAAATGCTTAACTGCAAGAGGGTTTGAAAGCCTTCACTTTAAATATTGAAGAATTGAGAAACAGCAACACGTTTGCCCGAGGCTGGAGTTACCACTTTACATCAGCCTGTCTCAGGCCAGCTTGCAACGCCTCCTATTAATATATTTTGACGGTTTCTACATCTTACATGTGCCTCTGCCAAAACAATATATTTAAGGCTCCATGGGAGCGATATGTGGATAGGAGCTAAGCTGAAGAGCTGAGAGTGGAGCACCTGGATCCTGGGTTCACTAGGAAAAAACATGTTTTACCTTGAAATTTTTCTATATTTTGTGCCAATTTGTCTTGATTCTGCATTTCATTAAACCAAAGCAAAAGAAAAAAGTATTTAAAGTATTTACTGGTCAGATGTGTTAAGTGTATTTAATTTTTTTATATTTTCGAAGTGTTTCGGTCTAAAGTGAACAACCCATAGGTGTTGTATCAATTAGCTATATAGGGATAGTTTAGAGATTCTTGGACAATCTTCCACTTGAGAAAAACATTTAATTAGTTATGCTTTTTTGTGCTTGCAGACAGGAGCCTAGCACAGCTGTCCTCTGAGAGGCTCTACCAGCAGCTGACAGACACAGATATAGATACTTAGAGCCAATCATTGGACTGARCACAGGAACCCCTATAGAAGACTTAGGGGAAAGACTGAAGAAGCTGAAGGCGATGGCAATCCCATAGGAAGACCAACAATGTCAACTAACCTGGCCCCCTTGGAGCTCCCAGGGACTAAAACACCAACCAAAGACCATACATGGGCTGGTCTGAGACCCCTGGCACATATGTAATAGAGGACTGCCTTGTCTGGCCTCTAAATAATAATAATTATTATTATTTAGTTAAATAATCAACTAAATTATTGTATGTTTCTAAGCTTGCATAATGATTAACATTACATTTTTAAATATTATATTCAAAAAGTAAAAATTATTATCAAAATGGTTTTCCAAAGCATCGGTAGTTGATTTTTAATCGACAAATATAGTTGGAATTAAACAGAATAAATATTTCCATTTAGCAAGTTCTGTGAGCTATAATAACTTGGATGTTAGACTTAAATATTCTCAAGGTCAACTTGATGAACTTCACTATCACAACCATAAAAACTTATGAGGATATTTTAGAATGTTTGGAGGGAAACCTACTATTTGTAACTCCCCAACCATAATATTTGGTATGCCAAATAGCTATGTTAAGAAGTCTGCTGAAGTTGGTTTCATGTTGGGAGTTCTCTTACTGACAGTGAGCACAACTCTCATACTGTGTTTGGAAGAAACTGAAACATTAGAAATGGTATTAAAAACTAGGATGCAAATCACTTGGCAGATGTTTCTAGTTTGGGCTTGGACAGTTGGCACTGAAGATAAACATTCATAATCTATCTCATCTTGTTTGAAAACTATCAGGACATKTTGCTTTAAACACCAAACTCTAGTATTTAAGCATTTTTGAAATATGACTAAAATCATTTAGTTTCTATCAGACTAGATCACATGTGTTTATTATGTCAATTTCATAAGGAAAGTAATTATAGGTAACAGATTTACCCCCAGGTTTATAYTACCAATATTGTCCCAYACTGTCSYYATAAKGTACTACCTGCAGAAAGTTTTCTCAATGTCTTTTTGTTTAATAGACACTAAGCCTCAACATAACTACCCAATATCTAAGTGAAACATCTCCCTCAAATATACAGACCCTGGAATCACCCACACTGAGGAGAATAAATTACCAAGTAAGAGCCTATCAGATTACCCCTGTAGGACGACCTACTATCGTGCATGAACCTCCTGTTTAGTGTAGACATTATATTCCAGAGATGCCAACTGCAGAGAGCTATGCTTCACTTCCAAGCTGATCACAGGATAAGACTGCACCTAAACAAGCCTAATGTCTCCTATAAATCATCTCCAGGTAGTAATCCCTCAGGAGCCTATCACCAATGTCACTCAATGCTTTTTTCCCATTGAGGTCTCACAGGACCAAGGAAGCTGTCCCCATACTTACCTTAATTTGGCACAAACAGTACAAAATTTACTGACAGGCCAAATTTATGGATATACCAAAGTGATTTTTAAATCAACACTTTAACAACACTTTTTAGTCACTCTGCCCTGGTTTGAGTATGTTCACTCTTGATGATGTCTATGTCTCACAGGATTTTCTATAATGAATGATGCTTGGAGCATACCAAAAATAACTGTTGGGGGAGGCCTTACTAATCTCACCTGTAAAATTAATTATTGGCCTCTGGGAAGGTAATGGCCAATTGTTTTACTCGTCTCTTCGAACATACTTATTTGGACTACTCCATTTTTAATGTATCTTCTTATCCATGGACGTGTCTATAACCATTATCATCATCAAATCTTCATAGTATCTTCAGCATCTTCTAGTTGAGTGAAATCCTTGTTAGTTAATTTTGTGTTAGAGACTAAAATATTTCAAGTCAATTTTGTTCATTTTGCAGACAGCATCTAAAGTAGACCTGTTTTGTTCCATAATATCTCTTTTAAATTGTGTCTAATTTTAAATTAAATCACAACACCGAATAGACCCATTCTCTCCCTCTGTATTCCTTTTTCTAGAAGCAACTCCATTTCCCATGCTTTTATCTGTATGCCTTCCACACATATACTTCTTTAAAATTTTATCCTTTATATTTCTACTACACTTTTCCCTTGGATGAAGTCATATAAGCTTTCTTTTATGAGACCATAGTGAGTGTCCTATTTTTATAATGTAAAATAAAAGTCCATAGATGGGTTTCAATTGGTCCTAAAATCTTCTGAAAGATTATGCAAAGCCTGCCCGTGTGCACATGTGGAGAAAATTCATTAGTTCCAGAAATTTTCACATGGATTTGGAAGACAAAAGAACATAAACTTCCACTGTCAGCAGTCTTTAGCATGCCTCGCACGCGCGCGCACGCGCGCACACACACACACACACACACACACACACACACTCCCACACAGCTCCACAGACCAGGTGGCAGCTCCATTTCCTCAATAAGAACCCAGAAGAGTTTGACCCAGAAAGAAACCTTCTGTCATACAAATGTTGAGGTTTAGCAAATGACTGGCTTCCACATGGATCTAACTCACTCAGCTTCTCATGAATTAGACCAGCCCCACTTTTAAAAGTAGGCCAGAGAAGATAGGTTTTAGAACTCCAAACTAGAAGATAAATTAGGTAGTTCTGTTAGTTGTTTGTGCTTGTTTGTTTGGTTTACTTCCTTGTTTAGTTTAGTATGATCTGGACCTGGTGGCTTGTGCAGGCAACTCCCAGCAAGCCTTCATGARACCGAGACTAGATGGTTGCCCTGAGTTCAAGACTAGCCTGGAATATAAAGAAAAGAAAAGGAAACTGATTTGTGCTGTGGCATTTGTTTGTTTGTTTATTAAAACTGATTATTGTCAACTAACTTAAAATTTTAATCTTGCTTGTTCCCAACAAAAGCATACAGGTCACATATAAACTTCACTTGGACTCTGATCTATGCAACTATTCTAAGGAAAAACTTGTTTTTTTTCTTTTTTGAGCCTTTTCTGTTAATATTCACCATTCAGTTAGTCCAGATCTCCAAAGGTAAATCAAACCTTTCTTCTGCATTTCACCCTCTGCTTTGATGGCAGGCTCATACTTTGATCTTAGGCTTCCCTGAGGAGGACACCCCAAGCATCACCTCTGTTCCCTCAGTAGCCTCACTGTGCAGGGTGATGATGCACTCATTGTCATCTCTCTGTCTGTCATGATACTCAGCACATAACTATAGCTGTATCAGTGTTTGCTGTGCTCATTACATACATGAATGGAATGAATTTTAAAGTCAGTTTTGATTTAGCTATTACTGATAGGAATAATGTTTATATGTGTAATATATGTTACAAAAGGAATGTGACATACAAATATTGTCTTAGGACACNCACACACACACACACACACACACACACTCCCACACAGCTCCACAGACCAGGTGGCAGCTCCATTTCCTCAATAAGAACCCAGAAGAGTTTGACCCAGAAAGAAACCTTCTGTCATACAAATGTTGAGGTTTAGCAAATGACTGGCTTCCACATGGATCTAACTCACTCAGCTTCTCATGAATTAGACCAGCCCCACTTTTAAAAGTAGGCCAGAGAAGATAGGTTTTAGAACTCCAAACTAGAAGATAAATTAGGTAGTTCTGTTAGTTGTTTGTGCTTGTTTGTTTGGTTTACTTCCTTGTTTAGTTTAGTATGATCTGGACCTGGTGGCTTGTGCAGGCAACTCCCAGCAAGCCTTCATGARACCGAGACTAGATGGTTGCCCTGAGTTCAAGACTAGCCTGGAATATAAAGAAAAGAAAAGGAAACTGATTTGTGCTGTGGCATTTGTTTGTTTGTTTATTAAAACTGATTATTGTCAACTAACTTAAAATTTTAATCTTGCTTGTTCCCAACAAAAGCATACAGGTCACATATAAACTTCACTTGGACTCTGATCTATGCAACTATTCTAAGGAAAAACTTGTTTTTTTTCTTTTTTGAGCCTTTTCTGTTAATATTCACCATTCAGTTAGTCCAGATCTCCAAAGGTAAATCAAACCTTTCTTCTGCATTTCACCCTCTGCTTTGATGGCAGGCTCATACTTTGATCTTAGGCTTCCCTGAGGAGGACACCCCAAGCATCACCTCTGTTCCCTCAGTAGCCTCACTGTGCAGGGTGATGATGCACTCATTGTCATCTCTCTGTCTGTCATGATACTCAGCACATAACTATAGCTGTATCAGTGTTTGCTGTGCTCATTACATACATGAATGGAATGAATTTTAAAGTCAGTTTTGATTTAGCTATTACTGATAGGAATAATGTTTATATGTGTAATATATGTTACAAAAGGAATGTGACATACAAATATTGTCTTAGGACACYCTAATTTCTCATTATTTTGATAGATTTTAAATCTTTTGTAATATAAACTTTTACTAATTTCGTATACATTGAGTGGAAAATATGACAACTATACACTTTCATTTTTAATGAAATAAGTTATTTAATTTTATGTGTATTAGTTTTTGCCTGCATTTATGTCTGTGTGAGGGTGTCAGATCTCCTGAAACTAGAGTTAGACATAGTTGTGAGCTGTCATTTGGGTGCTGGGAATTGAACTTGGCTCCTTTGAAGAAAAGCCAGTGCTCTTAACTTCTGAGCCATCTATCCTGCCCTGATTATACATTTCTTAGCTTGGATCCACTCTATATACAGCATAAAATTATACTAAGTTCTACTTTGGTGTCGGATGTCAAGCCTAAAAAGGAACAGAAATGGAAGATATCACCACTCCTTGTCAAAGTAAGGTTTTACTACCTGTGCTTGACATATAAAAAGAGGTCACTAAAGCCAATTTTGTGACCTTTAGACAAAGGCATATTGAATGATTTAAAAGCCTGATACTGAACAGGCCAGTAAAGAGAAAGTCCTTGGAAGTCTGGCAACACTATGGAATTTTCTACTTCTTGAGTGTGGGGTTTGACTTCAGGTAGATGAAACGGGAGCAGTTGGTCCTATGAACAATTTGTAGGTGGTACTTTTAGTCAGGCACACTGACTATTATCTGTTTTCCCACTCCATGGCACTTCTGTGGGTTGACCTACTGTAGCCCTTGTTCAACCTTACTGATGGGACATCAGAAATACATTCAGCTTTTTAAAGTATTCAAGACAGAAAATTTTCTACAGATGAAATGAATAATAGTAGCTGCCTAGTTAAGGAGCTGACCTCTAGAAGTGAGTAAAACGAGACTTGGTGGGAACGTGTCGACATACTGGTAACTAGTAAGCCCTTGGCGGGACCGTGTCTACATACTGGTAACTACTAAGCACTTGGCGGGAATGTGTCTACATACTGGTAACTAGTAAGCCCTTGGCGGGAACATGTCGACATACTGGTAACTACTAAGACCGTAGGGCATCGGGAACACAGAGCTGCTGGTTGGGATAGTCTGCTGCCTTCGTTTTCTCAAACTCCCGCTATATGTCATTCCGCAGTGCCCTTTTCTGAAACCCTCTCAGTAATACAGCCATTTTTGAACTCTATTCCTCAGTTTATCACACTACAAGAAGTAGCCACATCCTCTCTATGTCCCATTGAGATATATAAAGGATTCTCAGAGTTGAAGTGACTTGTATTTCCCTTTTAGACTTTATAACAGTCTTTTTTTTAATGTCCACCCTGTCCACAACTTTTGTGTTCTCACAACCACAGTTTACAGGCTCCATGGAGAATCCTGTCTAATCATTTCCTAGAATTCATCATTGTACAAACACATGCATTCCATACATAATTTTTTCCATGGGTTTACTAATATAGGAACACACACACACACACACWCACWCACACACACACACATATAACAACAATAGGCAAAAAGAAACCATAGCATTCATGGAGGCTATCCGCAAAGTCCAGATAATGCAAGCCTCAGATATAATCCCTTCAGTAAGACCAATAAAATGAAGAAGTGGTGAATATCAAGCACCCCGCCCCTCTACAGTGTGTATGAAGCATCCSTGGAGCTGTGCAGTGTAAAGAGCAAGCCTGCTTTCACGGCTGCAGTCCCACAATGCACGATTTTGGATTTATTCTTTGTCTGCTTTCCACTTTTCCTCACTCTTCCTTCTCTGAGACTGGTCTAGAGTAAACCATCAGCACTTTTCTTTTCTTTTCTAAGGAGTCTGTGTAAAGACTTGGGAGATAAGCTATAGTCTTTAATCTAGAGTACACTTGACTTTCAAGGTTCATCTAGTAGAACCACGGCTTCAGTCCGTAAATATGTGCTCCTCATCATATGTCACTTGTTCAGTATCAGTTTAACATATCAAGAGCTTCCTTTGCTCCTACTTAAGTGACAGATGATCCTGAGAGACTGACATAATTCATAAGCTACATTAGTATTTACCTGTGCTGTGATTTGGTAGGCATGGTGAAAAACTACTCTCCTATATTTTGAGTCACCCAGGTTTATATTCTCAACTGTGCCAATACATTGAGTCAGATGATTTCTTAACCTTTCATGACATATCCCAGAGCAAATGCGAATCACTTTTTTTAAACCAAACCTCTGAGAAACAACAATTATAATACATTTATATGAATCAATAAAAATATACTTATTTATCCTACTTCACCTAACAGACACATGTCTGTTCCTGGTAACTGTTTGAGCTTTTGAGACAGAAAATACAAAAAAAAAAGAGGAAAGAAAAAAATAATTGCATGCCATGGTCAAGTTGCTTTCACTGCTCAAGCACTCATCCTTCCTCTCACTTCTGTACATCCTCCTCTAAGTAACCACCAGGGTCACCTTCTTACGTCTGTATCTCCTTCTCCAAGTGAACATCGCTGTTAAGATTTTTCAGGGTTCACTTCATTTGCAAATGTAAATTTTGAAAATCTCGACAACTCAACATCAATGCAATTAAGTTATGCACACATAACCATTAATGATTCTTTCAAACTGAGTTAATATTCCTGTCTGACTATATGAGGAAATTGGTAGGAAAGCCTCAAGAGGTAATTCTTCCAAAATAATCAGATCCAAATCAAGATTGAACTTTTCATAGTTGATGTCCTTTCATAGCAACAGATTTATAGGAATGAAGATTGAGCTGGACATTTCTCCATTTTATATTGTATTGATTTGTTCTTTAAATTATGGAATTAAATGTTCAAAAATGAAAATTTTTGAGTTGCAGTGTCCCTGAATCAAATGCTGTAAAGATGAAGTAGCTATGCTGCTATGTCTGTCAAAGTTTTCTAGCTCTACTTCACATTTGGCGCTTTTATATTTGTTCTTCTATTTCTATTTTGTTAAATAAAATGTTGGGACATATACCAAGAAACACAGATTGTCCATAGCAGCATAAGACTTGGGCTATGGTTGGAGATAATTTAAATTAAACATTACATGAACACTAAAGAAGTTTCCAGCTTCCCAATTTAACTTGTGTATAAATTATACCCCCTCAAAAAACCCAGAAAAATGTAATAAAGGAATATCATACTAAGGCATCTAGGAATCTAAATATGTGATTGATAGATAGATAGATCTATATTTGAGTATAAATTATACTTAAAATGAATAAAAGTTAAATATATCCTCATTTTTAGCAAGAAGGTTACTAAATCTCTCCAACATAAAATATCAAATGTAAAGAATTCTCTAGAATATAAATCAGGCTTTAAAAATCTTACCTAAAATACAAATTATGTCTTCAAAAACAAATCTAACCTAAAGTATCCGTCCCAATCCAGGTAAAGAGCATTCAATGACAAGATGTCAATAATCATGAAAATGCTTTTCTAATTGGGCAACTAGGAATATTCTTTTTATTCCACAGTTCTGCAAAATGCTGTGTTGCTTATCAAGTTTTAAAATAACTGCTTCCGTGTCCACATTTTGGCAGTCATAAACTGTGGCGTGACTAGAACTTTGCTCATGTTACTTTGGATTCATAAGCTGTGTCTAAATGTAGCCTCTGACTTGAATTGTTTCACATAGAATCCAGCCAGACTGGTTGTAGAGATATTTGTAAAATGTCTCTACATTATGTTTTTGATATCATTACAAAAGTGATATATTTGTAAAATGATATCAAAAACAACCAATTATTAAAGCCTTTTTTAAATCTATACACCCAGACAAAGTCTAGACCGAGGTCCAACATATGTCACAGAATGTCAGGCAATATTTGACTCTGATATCACTCTTTGAATCAGTGGCAGTCAAAACTGATTGGAGGGTTTCAGGGAGCGCATGTTTTAAAACTCAGTCTTGACCTGCCTCTAGACTACCAGAGAAATCTCCTGAGAAGGCTATCTGCTGCCAGACACCAGAAGAAAAAACAAAACAAAACAAAAACAAGACCAATAGGAAAATATTAAGAATAACTTTATTCTGATTAATTAGAAAACATTGACTAAGTATCTTCTTGTGTAGACAAGAAGAAATTATCAAATAATGTTTACAGTGATGTTCACATTGTGCATGGCTCTGTACCACCAGTGTGCACTGAAGTAGACAGTAGCATCTTCCCACATAGGAAACAATAGATAGAGACAAATTTACAAATAATTTCTACAAAACATTCTGGGAACAAGTAGTTCTAATCCTATAACAGTGGCTCCAGAATGCATGAAAAGCAGAGAAAGAACAACTAGTTTTGTGTGGTTATATTAAACTTTGAAACCAACACTAGACAAGGACAGTRTGAAAAAAGAGAATTACAGGTCAATCTAATCCATGCACAAAAATTCCAAGCACCTAAATGGGAGTTATTGGCAAATTTAACCCAGTACTGTATATAAAATAAACAGCAATTCAACTTCTATCAAGAATRCACTTTCCAATTCAACATAAAAATACCTTGGAAATCTTTACTTACTACAAAAAATAAATAAATAAATTTGGGGCAGGTACTATGAAGATGGCTCAGATGATAAAGTGTTTGCCTTGCACACATTAACATTCACATAAAAGCAGGTGAGTTAGTGTGTGGTACTTACAGTCCCAGCATTGAGGTAGTAGAGACAAGAAGAACCCCTCCTCCAGGCTTGCCAGATATTTGGGCTAGACCAACTGGGGAAGACCAAGTTCAGTATGAGACTGTTTTAAATAATAATGTAGCTAACAATTGAGGAAAACAACTAATGTACACTGTCTTACATGTATAACCAGAAACACTCACAAACACACAGGAGCACACATACTCATACCCAAACAAACAAAGCCAAATGGACAACTCGAAGACTTTCTTGGATCTGTAGATAATAAGGTGAGAGACAAGTTACAAAGCTCAAACAATTGATAGAAATAGCAATCAATGACAGATAAGCCAAAGTCAATGGAACCACGACCTGCATATAAAACTAAATGGTAGATTTTTTTAAACCTTTTTGGAAGAATAGGTATAAATAAATATGAATATGAGGAAAACCCAGAATCCCCAAACTGATTGACTGATTGATTGATTTGATTTTATACATTCTTATTGTTTTTTTTTGGGGGGGTTGTTTGTTTTTTGTTTTTTGTTTTAGGCTTTCTCTCCAGGACCCAGGAGCCACAGGAGGTTATAACTTTAGAGATCAGAAAAAGTTCCCTTTGTGCCTCTGGCAAGGAGAGTAGAAGAGCAAAGCCTTCAAAAACATGTCTAAATACCTACCATAAAAGACCCTACTCTCTAGGGTTGCCTTGTCAAAATAATCAACTTTACCGCAGCTTCCAAGAGGAATTCCCTCATTTCAGTTCTCCCAGGCTCTGTTTTATCCAAAGAGATAGCAGGAGAACAGAGATGTCTTCAAAGAAATACATGTGAAAAGTGGCAACCAGAAAAAAAAAAACCCAGACCATTCTATTGGTGAACAAATGTGTGACTATGTGTGAAAGCTACAAACCTTGGATATTAACCCACTAAAAGACAAGATTTTTACAAAATACTACAGAATGTTCCATCTGTATGTGTGATTCCTATCACCATACCAATAAACCTTCAGTATAGTAAGAGCCCCAAAGACCAAAAAGGTTAGCTGTCTGGGGAGCAATATTATATAGGTATAGGAAGATCCCAAAGGGGAAACAAAAGGATGCTAGAGAAGTCTGAAGCCTCTGGACCCATAACTACAAGAATCTGAAGAATGGGCATAACTAAGCAAGAAGAGCACTAATCCTCACACTAAACATCTATCATATTAGTTTCTATTATCAGATATAGTATGTCTAATATATGACAGAATAAAATTACAGACATGCCAGAAGAGCAAAGAAACACTCACAAAAAGAGAAAATAGATCAGTAACCATAGTTAAGCCCAGACAGACATGAAATTAAAAGTGACTATTAGTAACATATCAAGAGTGAGTTCTAATAGAATAAGTAAACAATATGAACATTTAGGTGGATAACACAAGCAATAAAATGTTGATTGTAAGGAAGAGTCAAAAAGCAATGGCTAAACATTATTTGTAGTAAGGGAAATAAAGGTGCCTTCAGCTCATCAATAGATTGGACATAGATGATGAGATAATCATAAACTTATAAAAGTATGTTAATGGAGACAGCATCAATAAGAAGTCAAATACTATAGGACAATTCCAAAATGTTTTTTTAAAAATGCATAATGACAATACCATAATAAATAAATATCTGCAGTCTAGTAGGCCAAACCTTTCCAAAAGTGACAGGAACCAAACGAAAGAGGCAGGAAGCTCAAAGAATGTTAAGCAACAGTTTCTTTTGAAAATACAGGCAAAATCAGAAATCATTGAAACACAATACATACATTTTTTTTAAATCCAAGAACAAACAAAAATTGATGGGAGTCATAGAATGACACTGGCTTACCACTGTGACAACTTCTACTTAAAATTGTGTTACAGGACCAAAATAATAACGACAACTATACAAAGGACTTTCAAGGCAGTGGAGATAATCTATATGATGCAGTAACCATGGATGCCTGCCATGGTAACGTACCAGATACCACCAAGAGTAAACTACTTAGTGACAATATGGGCCCATTATCATTGCTTCAAACTTCTCTAATGGGGGATGTTCATAATGGGAATATTCTGCATCCAGGAAGAGGACAAAGAGACTTGRAAACCTCTATACATTCCTCCTAGTTTTGCCTTGAACCTAAAACCACTCTTAAAGGTTCTTTTAAAGTAATAAAAGAAGGGTGGGGAGATAGGTCAATGATCAAGAGCACTGACTGCTCTCCCAGAAGACCCCAGTTTCATTCTCATTGCCTACATGGCAGTTAACAACCATTTGTAACTCTAGTTTCAGGGGAACCCAACACCCTCTTCTGGCCTCACCAAGTACTACATGCTTATATGTGGTATGCAGGCAAAGTATCAATCCACATAGAGATAAAAGCAAATCTCAAGAGAAAACATTTTAAGGATTTGACAGTAATGAAGAAAATTATCATTGTTTAAAGATAAACCAAGTAACAGAAAATGCTAATTAAATTATTAATTTAGCTGTGAAAAATAGAGAAAATTATGAAGATTGGTAGGAAAATATTAGAGGCTTTAAAGTTTTAAAAGATAACCCATGTTTATGGATAAGATGATTCACATTTATAAAAACTTCAGTTACCTCCAAAATATTCTGCAGAATCTATGGCCAACTGATCTTCGACAAAGGAGCTGAAAACATCCAGTGGAAAAAAGATAGCCTTTTCAACAAAT
>BDUI01000479.1:195362-211542 GCA_002335545.1 Apodemus speciosus | reverse complement strand
AAAAAATAGTAATTTTGAGGTGAAGACACACATGTATTGTGAAAAGTTTCATGAAAATTATCATGTTAGCAATTGTCACTGACTGGAAAGTGCAAGAGAGAGAGAGAGAGAGAGAGAGAGAGAGAGAGAGAGAGAGAGACTTCTACAGTACAAATTGATGCAAAATTGTATTCCTCATTAAAATAGACTCACTACTGACGTCAAAATATCCAAATCCAAATGAGATTAGGATTTGGAAAGATATTCTTTTAAAGTTCATATAATTGTACCTACCCCTTCTTTCTCCAACGAGCATTTCTCTGGTTTTCTATTTAGCTACAGAGAACACAGAAAATCTTAAAATAGATTTTAGGATCTAGTGTCCCTGAAAATGCAAGTTCTTTCATGCAAATCACAATGATTCAAAGAGTAGTGACAATAGTAGTAGTAATTTGGGGGGAAAATCAGTCTAACACTCTAAAGAAATGATAGAGAAAAATCACCAATTTTGGTGTTGAGGACACCCCAGGTCCTCCACAAAGTCCTGTTTTATTATTGTTTAACTATTTTATCAAAGACAAAGGAAATGTGGTACACAACTTTAGCTTACCGGACTTGTACACTATGTTGGAAATCATTGCTTCTGTGACCTGGAAGATTTTATTCAGCCCTAGATGTGCAAAGAGACTCATCTCAAGTGATACTCCAGAGGAGTGTGCCAAGGCTGCCAGCAACCACAAATGGGTTTTACTTACAAACACAACAGAGATAGACTGGGGGGCTCCTGTGCCTTTGCTTTTTCTTTGTCTCTAAAAAGCAGCATTTTGTAGGTAACCTCATCCATACCTTTTGACAGCAGTCATTGTTTCTTCTTAATTGACTACATTCAGTCTTTTGAAAAATTGTGCTTGTTCTACTTATATTTCAATTGCTTTGTCTGAAATGTGTGCTGAGATTTCCTGACTTGGAAAACCAAAGGTGGTGCCCGTGTCATTAGATGCAGTGCAGAGCATCTCATGAGAAAATACTCAAAATGTATAGGCTACATTTTATACAATGACAAAAAAATCTTCCTCGTTTAAGCTGCTACGAATTTTGGGGAGAAGGTGCTAGTTTTTACTAGTGTTATTCTTGAACACATGCCTTGGACTGAAATTCTAAACTTCACTTCCAAGATATTAAAAACCACACCTTTTCATATTTCTTGATTTTATTTCCTTGACAATAAAAACAGACTCAATGACTCAACTTTTGGGTTTTATAAGTCTGGAGCTTGGGAAGCCAAGGACTTAGTTTCTTAAATTTCTCTAGGCTTTAAGATGTGTCCACCTCAGCTAATTAAAGCTGCCTTTTGAATCAACATCTATTTTATTTTAGGTACCTAAGATTAATAGGCATCATCTTATACATGGAGAATGTTCATTACTAAATCATGAATGAACTATAACCTATAATATGAAAGCACAAACTAAATATTCAAATCAGAACCTTTGTAATTTTGCATACTTTCCCTTATATGATATTTTTATGGCTCAATCCTTTATTTCTCTGTCCCTATGTATAATTTTTAATGACATGAGTACATTTAGATGACCATGTTTTAAGGTTAAGCTATTATATTGAAAAAAGTACTTTTTTGCTCTTATAGTAGTTGACTGATTCTAATTTTATTTGGCTTGGTACTTTTGTTGCAATAATTCTTAACTTTGCTAGTGTTTGCTTTTCATAATATTTCACTGGTTCTTGACRCACAATGCTTTTATTAGCACGACGCTCTAACCAACTGAGCTAACTGGACAACTGACCACAAATGCTTTTATAAGTGAGTATATATAAAGATCATGCCACTTCATGAAAGTCTTTGATTCACATTCAAACTCAGGAAAGATAGAGAGGATGAAGAAGAGAAAGTGAGAGTCAGGAAAAAAAACTTAATTTGTGACTATAACAGATGGATCAAAGCTGTGAAGCCTTTATTTCTGCTTTCTGACTGGCACAACCTATCTATCTTTATTTTGGCTTCTATTCAAAACTTACTTTTGGAAAACTGTCAGTTATCTCTTCTATCTACTAGGACAGTGTTTATTGTTGCTGCTACAACAAATTGTCACAAACATATAGCTTAAAACAGCACAAATTTATCATCTTATAGACAGAAATGCAAAATATGACCCCTTGAGTCAAAGTTAATATTTCAAGAGCTAGAGAGATGGTTTGGGAGCTAAGAGCATCACCTTCTCTCTATTAGAGAACCTAAGTTTAGTTCCCTGTCTGCATGTTGGGTTTTCTATAGTCCTCTTCTGTATCCAAAGACATATGCACACATATATCATACACTCTCTCTCTCTCTCTCTCTCTCTCTCTCTCTCTCTCTCTCTCTCTCTCACACACACACACACACACACACACACTAGAAACCACCCTCTTTCCTTTCATTCTCTCTCTCTTCAAAGCTAATGTTGTTGGGTCAAGCTCTTCTCAGGTGATCCATATTCCTGTTCTCTTCTCATCCCCTTTTCTACTTTGAAGAACTCATGCAATTATTCTGAATAACCTGGATGATACAGAATAATTTTGCCATCAACATAAGCTGGATGCCAACAGTAAGCCTGGTGTAGTCTGCTAAGTCATCCAGACTATACCAGATATGCCACATGGTCATAAGTCCCTGAGATTTACATATGGTAATACCTGTTCTTATATTTCCTTGAAAGTATAGAACACCTGACTCTGACACCACTAGTAAAAATTACAATCTTCATTGAGTTGTGCGCCCTGAGCAGGGGTACTCCAATTACTTCTGCAACACCTTTGCCATGAAACAACCCCACTGACATTGCAGCAACCAAAAGTTCAGAGCTCATAAATAAGTGTTGATAACAAAAAGCAATATATCTTAAGACATGCCTCTCTACCATTAGCTCATGAGAAAGAATGAAATGAGGAGGAGTGTATACCTTAGAAAAATAGGTAAAAGGTGCAAAGGATTTTAAGGAAAGAAAAAATTAATTAGGTAAGAACAAAGAAAACAGGAAACAAACATTTGCAAGTCAGATGCTGTAAACAGACAGTTACAGGTTTTGGGATAAAAAGAATAGCCCCATGGTATAATGCCCTTTTATAGCATATAAGAAACTACAAGGGCTATGGACCCAACCAAAGTGTCTGATAATGCAGTCAAAGGAAAGTAAGAATATAAAAGTCATTGCTGGCATTGGCAACCTTAGCAGAAAGCAGAAGATTTTCAGCAGAAATGATAGTTTTGTTAATTCTTTCCAATCAGAAAGCAACCAATGAAAGGAAAAAGGTCTAATAGATCTAGGTAGGCAGCTTTGCTCACCAGTATACAACTGTTATGGTTTGTATATCCTCAGCCCAGGGAGTGGCCCTATTAGAAGGTGTGGCCTTTTTGTAGTAGGTGTGGCCTTATTGGAGTAGGTGTGCCACTGGGGATGTGGGCTTTAAGACCCTCATCCTAGCTGCCTGGAAGCTACTAGTATTCTACTGGAAGCCTTCAGATGAAGATATAGAACTCTCATCTATATCAGTACTATATCTGCCTGGATGCTGCCATGTTCTTGCCTTGATGATAATGGATTGAACCTCTGAACCTGTAAGCCAGCCCCAATGAAATGTCCTTATAAGAGTTGCCTTGGTCATGCTGTCTGTTCATAGCAGTAAAATCCTAAGACAACAACCAACATGGGCTAGCAGAAGTAGGAAATTATTAAGGTAACTCGTTAAACCACAGAAGCAAATATGCTTTGAATGTGACCCTCAAGCATTCCTGTACTGGAAATCTAATGTTCAAAATCATATATACTTGGACATAGGGCATTTGGTACATAATTGGGATTAGATAAGGTCATGAAGATGAGGTCTTCATGATAGCATTTATACAAATGCTTTATCCAAAGAGGAAGGAACATTTGACTTGACATACATGTTCTGTCTTACCACAAGATGCTTCCTGCTATGTACAGTGCAGCAAAGAGGGCCTCAGTAGAAGCCACAGATATCAGTACAGCAAATATGGACTTCCCAATCTCAAATAAGCTGCCTCACCTCCTCCTCCTTCTCTACTACTCAACCCCTGTATGTCTCTGTGTGTATATCTCTGTCTGTGTCTCTCTCTCCCTTTCCTAGCGTCTCTCTCTCTCTCTCTCTCTCTCTCTCTCTCTCTCTCTGTTTGACTATATGTCCATACGTGCCTTGCATATGTGTGCATGTGTGTGAACAAGTAACTAACTTCCTCAGTCAGTATCTACTTTATTTTCTGAACTGTCTGTCACTGAACCTGGTGCTCACCAATCCAGGTAACCTGGCTGGTCAGCAAGCCTGCTTCTGCATCCCCAACACTTGGATGACAGGCACGTGCTACCATACTGGCTTTTCTATTTAGGTGTTGGACAATTAAACTACAATCTATCTGAGTCACCTTCCTACCACATAACTTTTATTTCCTATAAATTACAGCTGTTAGTCATTTTGTAATAGCAATAGCACAYAGATTAAGACACTGTCCTTAYTTCTTCAACTATCAAATAGTCATACTTATTTAGACTTTACTATAAATTTATGTTCTAGCTTCTGTAAATCTTGGGACAGTACACATTCTCGCTCCATGGACCCTCATTGATGAGGCCTCCACAGCTTCTGACAAATGACAGAAATGAAATTTAAAAGGTTTAAAAGAAGACAATGAAGACAAGAGTCACAGAATTTCTTTCCAATTACTAGGACTAACAACCTCCAGGCTCTGCATGTGACTAAGTGCCTTACTACTGAGCTATGACCCCTGTCCTAATTACTGACATTGTGATTAGGGCACGACATGAGTGCAAGAAAGAATATCTAAATTGAACTACATAGTCTCAAACAAGTGTAGCCTTCAGAATCTGGGGGAGGAAAGATGYACAAAAGACAAGAGAGTAACATGGGCTAAAGAACAGAACACCAATAACAATGATATCAAGCTGGATAAATTCTGTGCTCTTTCAGTATTGAACTAAGGTATTAAATGAGATTCAGGGAAGCCACACACAGTCTGACCTACTCAACTCAAGTTTCAGCATTCAGTGAAACATTATTTCCAGGGACCAACTTCACCAATACTGGAGTAATAGATGAAGGAACAGCTGCAGTCTCTAGCAAGTATTAAAATGTCAGTCATCCTCTACTGTCACCTAATTTCTGAGCTAAGATACTTCTACCCACTTTGAATCTTTTCTGTCCTGACTTCTTCTCATAATTCTTCCATCCCAGTTCACTTGACAAGAGAATCAGGAAAGAAACCCACAGCAAAGTCATCCTAAAAGGACATCTGTGGCCTTTAAAGAAGTTACTTCCTACATAACCAGAGATGCTAAGATAGAAGAATGCACTCTCTATAACAAAATATGGATACTATTAATGCTCACTGAGTGGAATTATCTCAAGAAGCATCAATACTAACTCTCCCAAGTCAATGTGATCWTCATTGACAGTCAAGRTACTACTTTGAAGGCAAGTCACTTGAAGGAAGAAGAAATGATTAGAGCCACGTCCTTGCCCAGAAAGAAATAAAGTCAGAACAACTTCCTGTTTTCTTCCTTGAAATGCCAAAACATAGTCTTGAAATTTAGTCTATCAGCTTGTCATTTTACAGATGTAATGAGAGCTAAAAATGGTAGAGCAGTTTACCAGCTAGGAGAATTATCCAGCAAGATAGTACAAGCACATCAATCAAGTTCCAAAGCCTGGGCTGCTTGAACCCTTGGCAACTTCACACAGAAGCATAGGAGAGCCTAGGGAAACACCGCCAGGTCAAGTCCACTGGTCAAAAATGGACATAAATGCATTATCGTTATAGTGGAGAAAAATGCTTTAGGATTTTCATTTTGCACCTTGCATGCTTATAGACACTTAAATTAAGAAAAGGAGACTGCCTTTACATGCCTTTGCAGGCTGTTACGTGTCATAATTGATATACATGTTTTTCATTGCTTGTACATAACCAGGTGAGATAATTGAAACTGAAAGTAGAAATCCACTTGTTAAAACTAATCTATACCATCACAGGATTCAATCCAGGTATCTCTGACCCCCAAMGCACATGTTCTGGCTATTGCCTTGGCTGTGCAGTTTGTTGTTCAAGACCCATAAGCTGTCAGAGTCTAGTCTACCACTTGCCTGAGTTTTTCCTTTCCCTAACTAAACATCTTCTTGTTTGTCTTTTATTCTTAAATAAGAATGTCTAGAAATGTATCCTTTTATTTGTTATGTTCTCATATTCAGTGTGTATATTTGTAGAGCATTGACTATAGAAGCAGACAACAGAACAGTTTATCAATTATCTTATTTTAAAAGTGCTAAGTTCAAATTCACCTGACTTCTATTTTATTTCAGAGATATTTAACTTCTTTCCCTGCCRTTGCAAAATCCATACCTAGATTGCAAGCATTGCTCTCTGAAGGCAACAAGTTTGGGGCAGCCAGGTCATGATCACACTGCTTCCTTACAGAAAAAGAAAGAAAGAAAGAAAGAAAGAAAGAAAGAAAGAAAGAAAGAAAGAAAGAAAGAAAGAAAGAAAGAGAAAAGAAAAGAAAACTATCAGAAGATTTGCTAAAGGAAAATAAAGAAAAGTAGCAGACGGCCAAAAGCCTTATATAAAAATAATAACCAAATATGCCTAGAGGAACCTGCTGAAAAACCTCAGTTCCCTCTTTGTTAGAGTATTAATTTGGCCTTTCTCTCCAGTTTCCTAGCATTTGTGTGAACTTTTGCAAGCTTTCACCTATGATTTCCTTTGTATCTTCAAAAGCAGACTGAAGATTTTCATTCTTTCTTTCATTTGTTTATTTTTTAAAATTTATTTACATTTCAAGTGTTATCCCCTTACCCGGTTTCCCCCCTCCCCCTGCTTCTATTCCCTACTCTGGGACATCTAGCGAGCCTTCATAGGACCAAGGACTTCTCCTTCCATTGATGCCTGACAAGGCCATCCTCTGCTACATATGCAGCTGGAGCCATGTGTACTCCTTGGTTGGTGGTTTAGACCCTGGGAGCTCTGGTTGGTTGATATTGTTGTTCATCCTATGGGGTTGCAAATCCCTTCATCTCCTTCAGTCCTTTCTCTAACTCCTCCATTGGAGACCCCACATTCAGTGCAACGGTTGGCTGTGACCATCTGACTCTGTATTTGTAAGGCTCTGACAGGGCCTCTCAGGAGACAGCTATATCATGCTCCTTTCAGCAAGCCTTTCTTAGCATCCATAATAGTGTCAGAATTTTGTGACTGTATCTGAGATGAATCCTCAGGTGGGACAGTCTCTGGATGGCATTTCCTTCAGTCTCTGCTCTGCACTTTGTTGCCATATATCCACCCATGAGTAATTTGTTCCCCTTTCTAAGAAGAACCGAAGAACCTGCACTTTGGTCTTCCTTCTTTTTGACTTCATGTGGCCTGTGAATTGTATCTTGGGTATTGTGAGCTTTTGGGCTACTATCCTCTTATCAGCAAATGCATACCATGTGTGTTCTTTTGTGACTGGCTTACCTCACTCAGGATGATGTTTTCTAACATTCATTTGCCTAAGAATTGCATGAATTCATTGTTTTTAATAGCTGAGTAGTAGTCCATTGTGTAAATGTACATTTTCTGTATCCATTCCTTTGTTGAAGGACATCTGGTATGATAGTATACTTAAGTGACTCCAAAAACTCCACCAGAGATCTTCAATTTTTATTTCACTCTTCTACTGTGCCCTACACTTGGGTTGGTGTTTAGCACACATTTTTGAAACTCAAACACAAATGTTATGTGTAAAACTCAGAGGTTAAAGTGATTGTGGGGCAAACAGAAGAGCTAGAGTCCTAATCCCCAGAAGCCACATAAATGCCCTGTGCATGGAAACTTATCCACAACTTCAATTTCAGGGGAAAAACAAAAAGAAAAGCAGAGATCAAGAATTCTTGAAGCAAACTGGTCAGTTGTCATATTGTATTCTGTGTTCAATTGAGAGTCCTTGCCTCAAAAATTAAAGAGAGCAATCTCTGGCTGTATGCAACTCCATATACACATGTGCATGTGGACCTGCACATACAAGTACAGAGAAAGAGAGAAAGAGAGAGAGAGAGAGAGAGAGAGAGAGAGAGAGAGAGAGAGAGAGAGAGAGAGAGGAGAACATGGAAAATCGTGCTCTGAGAGATGATTTTTTTATCCTAGAACCCAGACATAAAATGGCCAACTATTGTTACAAATCTGAAGAGAAGCTCCAAAGAGCACATGGATGTATGGATGTTGTCACTGAGCACCTCACTAGGCACCTCACTGAGCACTAGAATCCTGCCACACTAAAGGTGCTTCGATCTGGGTTTCCCTGGCAGGAGCTAAAACTCACAGCTTCTGCTTCCCCCTTACAGAGCCCAACAGCACTGCATGCCCTTGTAAGCCTAAAGTGCCTTTTCTCAAAGTTGCATATCTTGTCAAAATTGTTTGCCCACATCACTGCAATCTGTGTGCAGGGAAGCCTGAAACAAAGCCGTGTTTGGAAAGCAATGGAAAGTACAAGAGACTCTGGGATTCATAAGCCTGGGAAAGCAATGATTCAGAGAGGAGCTGTTTTTCTTGAGTCTTCTAAATTGAAAAGCACTCGAGGCAATAGAACAGCTGCTGCTTCCCTAGGCTGGATCATATTGACCTTACTTGACCTTTTACCTGACGCTCGAATTGGGCCTCCAGCTAGACCAGAAAACATAGCCCTACTCCCATGACCAAGGTTGACCTGTGCAACTGCCCTCCTCCTTAAGAAGTGCAGCCATGGAGATGTGTGCAGAAAGGCAGCCAAGAAGGTGGAATGTAGGCGTTGCTTTATTAAAGGGTTAATTCCAGAGCACTTCTTAGAACCTGTTTTCTCTCYCATCTGCCCCTCTCTCTACTCATCCTTTATGGCTTATTGTCTTCAGTTTCAATTACAAATGATGAATAGTTAAGTGATTGTGAATTCTTATATCTCCGAGAGATAGCTAAGTGATTGTGAATTCTTATATCTCGAGAATCACTACACTTGATCATTCATGATATCATCATAGCCCAGAAGAGTACAGGGACAGTCAGAAGCTAAGTTACAGTGGGTATTTTTGCCCTATGAGAAACACAAATAAAATAGGTTCTTGTTTGTGGTGACAAATCTGCAAACATTTGGGACCATAATTACTTTCTTGTTTCCCAGGTGATCTCAATCTCAAAACACAGGGAGGAAGGAAAAAAGGGAGAGTGAGTTTCATTGGCTCCAACTCCAAGTTTAAGTATTTACTTGGCAACTGACTCAAGTTTAAATAAATGTACAATTATTGGGTGCAATAAAATGTGCCAGTAACTCAGAGTTCTTGCAGGATTCAGAAAGTTTTCAAGAGAAGCTGACATCCTTTGTGTTTCTGCTTTGACATGGGATGAGTTGAGCCACTCATTACTAAATGATATGCAGGAAAGGCCGACCTAAAAGAGGTATGACCTGATATTATGAGGAATTAGATCAATAATTCAATATTTTTCATTCTAGTAGTTTTCTCAACTAGATGAGAATTTGTTTACTCATGAGTATCTAAAGATTGTAAGGAAAACTACTTCTGTGTTTAGCAGTATTTCCTTGATAAAATATGAGGTAAGCAAAACAGAAGACACATGGGTTTCAGGGTTTGATGGTATGGTGTATGCTATCATTCTGAATCTTGGATTTTAATTTTTTGGTTTGTTTGTTTTATGGTTATCGCTAATATCTATAAAATAAGAAAACAAAGTATTTCTTCTGTGGGACTGGAGAGATGTCTCAGCAATTAAAAACACAGGTTTCTTTTACAGTGGACCCAGATTCAGTTTCCAGAGCCTATGAAGTAGTTGACAATCCTCCTTAACTCCAGTTTCAGGAGATCAGACAGCTTTTTCTGACCTCCTTGGGCACCAGGCATGAACATGGTTCACATTGCACATGCAGGCAAAATATTCATACGCATGAAATAAAATGTCAAAAGCTTTTAAAAGTAATGAAATAAACAATCTTTCCATCAAAAATATTTTATCTATTTATCGTATATAAAATTTTATTTTAGATGTCATTTTTTTTTTGTCTTAGTCAGGGTTCTGTAGCTGTGAAAAGACACCATGACCGTTGAAACTGTTTTAATAAGCATTTAATTGGAGCTTGCTTACATTGTCAGAGATGAAGGCAATTATATATGCAATTATCATTATGGTAGGGAAGCATTACAACCTGGAAGAAAAATGTGGAACTGGACAAGTAATTGATAGTTCTCCATTCCAATCCACAGGGAGCAGAAACAGAGAAATACTGGAACTGGCTTAGCTTTTGAAAACGTCAGAAAATTTTCGGCTATGCCCATGTGTTCAATGCTCTTCCACACTTTCTCTTCTMTTAGTTTCAGTGTATCTGGTTTTATGTTGAGGTCCTTGATCCACTTGGCTCAAGGAGCTAAGAATGGATCCATTTYCATTTTTCTACATGTTGACTGCCAGTTGAACCAGCACCATATGTTGAAGATGCTGTCTTTTTCCATTGGATGGTTTTAGCTCCTTTGTCAAAGATCAAGTGACCATAGGTGTGTGGGTTCATTTCTGGGTCTTCAATTCTATTCCACTGATCTTCCTGGCTGTCGAAGTATCAATATAATACAGTTTTTATTATTATTGCTCTGCAATACAACTTGAGGTAAAGGAGGGTTCTTTTATTTTTGAGAATAGTTTTCAATATCCTGAGTTTCTTACTTTCTAAATAAATTTTCAATTTGCTCCTCCTAACTCTATGAAGAATTGAGTTAGAATTTTGATGGGGATTGNCATTTTTCTACATGTTGACTGCCAGTTGAACCAGCACCATATGTTGAAGATGCTGTCTTTTTCCATTGGATGGTTTTAGCTCCTTTGTCAAAGATCAAGTGACCATAGGTGTGTGGGTTCATTTCTGGGTCTTCAATTCTATTCCACTGATCTTCCTGGCTGTCGAAGTATCAATATAATACAGTTTTTATTATTATTGCTCTGCAATACAACTTGAGGTAAAGGAGGGTTCTTTTATTTTTGAGAATAGTTTTCAATATCCTGAGTTTCTTACTTTCTAAATAAATTTTCAATTTGCTCCTCCTAACTCTATGAAGAATTGAGTTAGAATTTTGATGGGGATTGCATTGAATCTGTATATTGCTTTCAGCAAGATGACTATTTTTACTGTACAAATTCTGCCAACAGGAGATCTTTCCATCTTCTAAGATCTTCTTCGATCTCTTTCTTCAAAGACCCAAAGGTCTTGTCATACAGACCTTTCACTTGCTTGGTTAGAGTCACACCAAGGTATTTTATATTATTTGTGACTATTGTGAAAGGTGTTGTTTCCCTAATTTCTTTCTCAGCCTGTTTATCCTTTGAGTATAGGAAGGATTTGTTTGAGTTAATTTTATATTCAGGAATGGAGAAGAGCCTCAAACACATGGACACAGGGATAATTTTCCTGAATAGAACGCCAATGGCTATGCTCTAAGATCAACAATAGACAAATGGTACCTCATAAAATTGCAAAGCTTCTGTAAGGCAAAGGATACTGTCAAAAGGACAAAACAGCAGCCAACAGATTGGAAAAAGATATTTACCAATTCTACATCCTATTGAGGGCTAAACAAAGGACTCAAGAAGTTAAGCTCCAGAGAATCAAATAACCCTATTAAAAATGGGGTACAGAGCTAAACAAAGAATTCTCAGTTGATGAATATCAAATGTCTGAGAAGCACCTAAAGAAATATTCAACATCCGTAGTCATCAGGGAAATCAAAACAACCCTGAGATTTTAACTCACACAAGTCAGAATGGCTAAGATCAAAATCTCAGATGACAGCAGATGCTGGCAAGGATGTGCAGAAAGAGGAACACTCTTCCATTGTTGGTGGGATTGCAAGCTGGAAATCAGTCTGGCAGTTCCTCAGAAAATTGTAAATAGTTCTACCTGAAGACTCAGCTATACCACTCCTGGGCATATACCCAAAAGCTTTTCCAACCATACCAAGAACACATGCTGCACTGTGTTCATAGCAGCCTTATCTATAATAGCCAGAAGTGTAAAGAACCCAGATGTCCTTCAACAGAGGAATGGATACAGAAAATACGGTACATTTACAATGGAGTACTACTCAGTTATTAAAAACAATGAATTCATGAAATTCTTAGGCAAATGGATGGAACTAGAAAATATCATCCTGAGTGAGGTAACCCAGTCATAAAAGAACACGAATGTTATGCACTCACTGATAAGTGGATATTAGTCCAGAAGCTAGGAATACCCAAGATGTAATTCACAGACCACATGAAGCTCAAGAAAAATGAAGACCAAAGTGTAGATACTTTGGTCTTTCTTAGAAGAGGGAACAAAATACCCATGGAAGGAGATACAGAGATAAAGTGTGGAGCAGAGACTGAAGGAAAGGCCATCCAGAGACTGCCCCACCTGGGGATCCATCCCATATAAAGTTACCAAACCCAGACACTATTGTGGATGCCAACAAGTGCTTACTGACAGGAGTCTGATATAGCTGTGTCCTGAGAGGCTCTGCTAGAGCCTGACAAATACAGAGGTGGATGCTCTCAGCCAACCATTAGACTGAGCACAAGGTCCCTAAGGAGGAGCTAGAGAAAGGACTGAAAGAGTTCAAGGGGTTTGCAACCCCATAGGAAGAACAACAATATCAACCTATAAGACCCCCCCCCAGAGCTCCCAGGGACTAAACCACTAATTAAAGAGTGCACATGGAGGGATCCATGGCTCCACCCACATATGTAATAGAGGATGGCCTTGTGGGACATCAATGGAAGGAGAGTCCCTTGGTCCTGTGAAGGCTCAATGCCCAGTGTAAGGAATGCCAGGATGGGGAGGTGGGAGTGAGGAGGTGCGTCTGGGGTCTGGGAACACCCTCATAGAAGTAGGTGGAGAGAGAATGGGATAGGGGATTTCTGGGGGTGTGGAAACTGGGACAAGGGATAACATTTGAAATGTAAATAAAGAAAATATTCAATAAAAAAGTAAACCTCAGAGCCCACCCCAGTGACACACTTCCTCCAACAAGGATACAATTCCTAATCCTTTCAAATGGTGACATTCCATGGTGTTGAAGCATTCAAGTCTATGAACCAATGTGAGCTATTCTAATTTAAGACACTCTATCCTTTTATAATTAAAAATAGCAAAATGAAAAACCACTGATATCAAGCATCAACAGTGGAGTTTGTGATATCTTTAAGGACTTCACAGTTTTTATATCAACCTATAAGATTTCATCATTTAAACTACTTGACAAATATTTACCAGCACCTAAACAATGCCTGGTTACAGCCTATGATCTGAGGAAAAGCTGCAGAGAAAGAACCAAATTCCTGTGTGTGTTTTAGGAAAGCAGTGTAAGCTACATCATACCTTCTTCTGAACATCTTAAATGATCTCTGGTCAGCAGTGAATGCTCAYGAATGCCTTTAATCCCAGCACTGGAGAGACAGAGGCAGGGGAAGCTCTGTAAGTTTGAGGCCAGCCTGGTCTACATACCCAGCTCCAGGACAGCCAGAGCTACATAGTAAGACCCTGTCTGAAAATATACAAATAAAGATAGAGATATAATCCATAATAAAGCTTAAGCAAGCTGCTTGGTCACATACCTAAAGTGTATTGTGGGATCACTGGAAAGTGAATTTGAACTCAAGTTGTACATATTCATGTCCCCACTGATAACACTACATGAATTACAATTATTGTCTTGCAGAGGAAAGCTTCCTCTCTAAGGAATGACTGTCTGTGCTCAACAGACATGGTTTCCATTTACCTGGTGCTTCCCAAGATGTTGGTAAACATGCAAGATGTCTCACAGTGTTGGCCACAGTACAGCTCCTGAACTCTTCCATGCTGATGTAAACATGAAAGTAAACAGTCTGCAGATGTTTGGGTGAGCCTGTCAGAGGACTCACAGAAACTACATTCCTATCCAAAGGAGTCCGATAAGCCCTTTTCTCATGATTGTTCATTTTTACTGGCTGGATATACAATGAGCAAACTCTGGCATCCGATATCCTCCTACTGGGGAAAGAAGAGTTTGGCCCCTATTAGGGCTGCAGTACAGGACATATGGGCCCTCTAAAATTTTTCCCTGATGTGAAAAATCACAGAGGCCTAAAGCTTAAATTCAGTTCATTCATCCAGCAAATATGAAATGAGTACCTGTTGGATATAAAATGGAGCCTGGATTCCGATCTCCAAAGACTTATTAGAATACTTTAAAGAATCTGCTAAGATGTGTCATGGCCCATATAACAGAAATCAAAAGAGAAGGCCAAAGGCCAATATAAGAGCAGATGTGGTAGTCACAGATCCCCAGGCAGAGCTCTGGACCACAAGGCCTGGATTCATAGCTCCTATGCCTTGGGCAATTTTTTTTAACCCTTCGGAGACTCTAATAACCCTTGTAAGAGATACAGGTTAGAAAACAGCCTCAGAGCTGTTCATAAACTTCAGCAAGTAGAGGCAAGAAAGTCCGTACCATACCTTGCACAAAAAGTCACTGCTGCTGGGTGTGGGGTGGGGACACGGGGGTTGTGGGACGGGTATCTTCCTCTGTTCATCACAGAGATGCCTGGGCACTCTGGCTTAGAATGTTGGCTTGCCACTGGTTCTTTATTTCTGACTACAAGATTTTTCCCAAACAAATATTGAGACACACATTAGCCAATGGGAGAAAGAGAAAAAATACTTCTGAATGGCAGCAGACATTAAATTCATACAAGATTTAGAACCTTCTTCCCTTCTATCATCAAGACTAGTCTATCAATCAAAGAGAGAAATAGTCTTTACTAGAGCATCTCAGGGCACATGTGGCCTTTGTCTGCTTTAAAAATTCTTCCAAATTTTTTTCTGAAAATGGATGAGACTATAATTCATTTTTAATGTGTAGAAGAATTGTAAGAAATGCAAAAGTCTCTTAGGTGACATAAAAATTGAAAATGCTCCATAAAGAGTACCCACTTAAATGTCTGACTTGTAAAAGTAAATGTCGTTTTAAAATTCATTTGTCACACTCTGTGAGGTCTCTCTTACCTGCCRTGCTCACCTATGTGTCCCTCTACTCAACTGTTGCAGCAGGAGAAACTGCGGGGTTGCAGGAGCTTTGGTTTGCTGCTGCTTGACAGGGCAAATCTGTTATGTCTGGGCTCCTTTTCCTCTTCCCCAAGCTACTCTAAGAAGCTTTGGTCCATATGAGCTTCCCAGGAGGCAGCTGGCTAGCCCCTTGGCTAAATAGAAGCAAAATATGCACCAAATTCCCATCTCCTGAGGTCTCTCATTTGATCATGCCTATGCACGTACGTGCTAGAGAAGGCATGAGGTCTTGGCCATTAAACTAAGACCAAAAGGACGAAAACTCAAGGAGGGTTTTGGCTCCGGTATTTCTGGGATCCCTGTGGCACTATACACTCCTTGCTTCCACTCAGCAGGCCTTACCCCAGAACTATGATAGCATCCACCTCACACGGCCGTGTGAACCTAAACTGGCCCTGCCTTTGAGAGAAAAAGACAAGGACAGAACAGCTTCTTGCTCAGCCAGACAGGCCAGTCCTCTTGGAATGTCGGCACCCATCGCAAGCAGGTTGCTGGCACCTTGATTCAGTTTGCTACTCTGTGGTTCGTGTCACACGCTGAGTGGTGTTCACTTGCATGCTGCCAGGCGTCTTAAAGTATTTGAGTAACACTCTTCATAAAACAAACATGAAATCCAGTATGTGCGGTCACTAGTATGAGTCGGCACCTTGACAAATGGCCAAGCTACTGGCATCCAGGAAACGGGCTGTTCTGGTAGATGACTCGGGAAGGAACCAGTCACTTAAATGAGGTGTGTACCTTCCACGGCAAAACACAGGCCACAGTGCAAGGATCAATACGGCTGTTAATTAAAGCGGAGTATTAATCCCCAGTGTTTAGAATGCGTTTGAAAATCCAACACTGCCAACTAACTCAAGCTCTCTGAATCTAGTATTAAGAAAATATTTGAAGTCCTACTGTGGATGTTGGCTGACTGGACCCTTACTTCCACTGGGAGTTTCCAAGGAGCCAAACCATGGTCTTCGCAGTTCTCAGACACTTTTTCTCCCCTCACAATCAGAGTGACATTCACTCGAGCTGAATAC
>BDUI01000479.1:164729-174742 GCA_002335545.1 Apodemus speciosus | reverse complement strand
CCTGGCTGTCCTGGAACTCACTTTGTAGACCAGGCTGGCCTCGAACTCAGAAATCCACCTGCCTCTGCCTCCCAAGTGCTGGGATTACAGGCGTGTGCCACCACGCCTGGCTTATCATTCTGCTTTCTTTTTTCTCCTTTCCATATAGATTTAGATGTCCCAACATAAAAATACACCTTTGCACCTATAATGCCTTTTTTAAAGTTTTCACCTTGTTTCTCTCTAAGATGCTTGAAGGTTGCTTTGATAAACACCATGTGTGAAAAACACAACTTTTCCTTGCATTAAGCATTTTTGGGGAAATATTTTTAAACTTCATGTAGTCATTTATGATGATCTAAAAGAACCCTAGAGACAAGAAAACAAGAGCACATCTGTTATCTTCTCTGTTAATATGAGTGTCTGGTTGTTTCAAGTCCCTTATGGTATATTCCCACATAAAACATGACAGGGAGAAGGAGTAGTAACGATTGCAGCGCCACATGTGGGTGTGTGAACATTACACACAATGACCACTGGTCCACTTGTGAGATGATGTGCTAACAATACCTTAAATGAGCAGTGACAACCTCACAGGATTATTAACAACACAGAGAGACATTAAGGCACTGAAGGTTTGTTGGGGGAAAGCATTTACTAAGCCACATTCAGGACTCCCAAGGCCTCAGGGTACGGCTCATAGAGCTTTTTCTCTTTCTCTCTGCAGAAGGAGAAGCCAATTTCAGGGCAGTATTTGACCCAGAGATTTGCAATGAGGATTTTTAGGTGTGCAGGTTTTTAGATTGAGATGTTTTGAAGTGGATCTTAAGAATATAGGTGAAGGAACCATTTGGTGAGGAATCATAAAAAGGACTGAGCACACCAAAAATCATGCAAGCAGTCTTAATTATCATTGGCAGAAAATATGATTATGCTGTGACCTTTAAATTTTTCCATCAAAATCATGAAACTCTTACTGTCAATTATAAAAACACAGAAAAAAAAAGACAGTGGAGGATTAAGATTTATTTTATACTCTGTAATTTAGAACATTGTGAATTGAGGCATTTATGGTTTTGTAAAACATCTTATCAACAGTAATTTAAGCAGTGTTTGCCTTTCTTATTGCATAACAGGGTATAGAGCAAATGTCTTTTTTTGTCTTACTGAATCATTACACTCTGAGTCAGCTTCTAACATTTTATTCTTGTTTTAAATGTGTATACTGTCTCTAAATGCACCTTTTACAAGGAGGGGTCTTTTTGTTTTGGTGTTTTGAATGTTTTGTTGGTTTTGTTTGGTTTTGTTGTTGTCAAGTTGTTTGTTTGTTTGATTGTTTTTGACCTTTATCAATATCTGAGGAAGATCATTAGTCGTTGTCACAATGGCTTTCAGAGTTATTACATCTTGATATTTCATGTTATGTCTTAATTTTTCTTTCAATCRGTTCCCTAGCTGCTTCAGTTATTGATTTTGTAAACATCATATGAGTTTATCACTCTGAGACAAGTTATAACAAACTACGAGGTTTGCTGTGTGTTAATGAACTGAAGAATGCATAAGTACAAAATGATCAATCAGTGGCCAGCTGAGTAAAATGTTGTAATTGGTTACTGTTCACAGGAGGCGTCTGTTTTACAGAATGATGTATGGACTGAACTAGCAGAAAAGTGAACCTTAATTAATAGTGGTTAATATGCCATAGCAACTGAAATTTGAACCCTGCTGTCTTGGGACTAGCATTTAACTAAAGCATGATCCCTGATCCCAGGCCTATCAGAACCATACAGAGGTAGAAATGCCTTGATTTACAGATTTGGTCATGCCTTTGACTTAGCAGCATCTAAATTTAATCATTAGATATCTCCTTTGTACTTCATACAGTTTTATAAGACATTTAATTAAAAGGTTTATCTTTTTTGGTATCAAGAATATACATGGGCACAGGGGTATAGTTCCTGAACAAAACACCAATGGCTTATGCTCTAAGATCAAGAATTGACCTCATAAAATTGCAAAGCTTCTGTAAGGCAAAGGACACTGTCAATAGGACAAAATGGCAACCAACGGATTGGGAAAAGATCTTTACCAATCCTACATCCGATAGAGGGGTAATATTCAATATATACAAAGAACTCAAGAAATCAGAATACAGACAATCAAATAACCCTATTAAAAATGGGGTACAGAGCTAAACAAAGAATTCTCAACTGAGGAATATTAAATAGCTGAAAAGAACCTAAAGAAATGTTCAACATCCTTAGTCATCAGGAAAATACAAATCAAAACAACCCTGAGATTCCACCTCACACCAGTCAGAATGGCCAAGATCAAAAACTCAGGGAAAAGAAGATGCTGGCAAGTATGTGGAGAAAGAGGAACACTCCTCCCTTGTTCATGGAATTGCAAGCCGGTACAACCACTTTAGAAACCAATCTGATGGTTCCTCAGAAAATTGGACATAGCTGAGGACCCAGCTATACCACTCCTGGGCATATATCCAAAAGGCACTCCACATATAACAAGGACACATGCTCCACTATGTTCATAAAAGCTTTATTTATAATAGCCAGAAGCTGGAAGGAACTCAGATGTCCTTCAACAGTGGAATGAATACAGAAAATGTGGTACATTTACACAATGGAGTACTGCTCAGCTATTAAAAACAATGCATTCATGAAATTTTTAGGCAAATGGATGGAACTGGAAAATATCATCCTGATGAGGTAACACAATCACAAAAGAACACACATAGTATGCACTCACTACTAAGTGGATATTAGCCCCAAAGCTCAGAATACCCAAGATATACAATTCACAGATCACATGACGCTCAAGAAGAAGGAAGACCAGAGTGTGGATGCTTCAGTCCTTTTTTTTTTTTTTGGTTTTTCGAGACAGGGTTTCTCTGTGTAGCCCTGGCTGTCCTGGAGCTCACTCTATAGACCAGGCTGGCCTCGAACTAAGAGATCCACCTGCCTCCGCCTCCCAAGTGCTGGGATTAAAGGCGTGCGCCACCACCGCCCAGTGCTTCAGTCCTTCTTTGAAGGGGGAACAAAATACTCACTGGAGGAGATATGGAGACAAGGTGTGGAGCATAGTCTGAAGGAAAGGCCATCCAGATACTGTCCCACATGGGGACCCATCCGATACACAGTCACCAAATTCTGACATTATTATTGTGGATGCCAAGAAGTGCTTGCTGTCAGGAGTCTGATATACCTGTCTCCTGGGAGGCTTTGACAGAGCCTGACCTATACAGAGGTGGATGCTTGAAGCCAACCATTGGACTGATCATGGGGTCTCCAATGGAGGAGTTAGAGAAAGGACTGTAGGAGCTGAAGTGGTTTGCAACCCCATAAGAAGAACAACAATATCAACCAACCAGAGCTTCCAGGGTCTAAACCACCAACCAAGGAGTACACATGGAGGAACCCATGGCTTGAGCCACATATGTAGCAGAGGATGGCCTTGTCGGGCATCAAGGGGAGGGGAGGCCCTTAGTCCCATGAAGACTCGATGACCCAGAGTAGGGGAATTTGAAGGCAGGGAGAAAGAAGAGGGTGGGTGGGGAGGGCACACCCTCATAGAAGCAGGAGGATGGGAGATGGGATAGGGTGTTTCTGGGGAAGAAATCAGGAAAGGGGATAATATTTGAAATGTAAATAAATAAAATATCCAATAAAAATATAAACAAACTCCAGGAACAGCTATATATATAGGAAGTAACAGGATGAAGCTTGAAAGCTTCTTCAAACCTGACTTTAAAAGAGGCAAACTTAATATTAGTCAATTTAGGACTCTCCTTTGACCAAACCAGCTCAGTTAATCAGCATAGTCTCAAGGGAGGGAATGAGGATTAAAAAAAAAATAAAGGACAATTAGACATTGTCTTTTTTCCAGTTCTGCTTTTATACCTTCTGGGTAAATGCAAAGAAAAGAGTCAGTTCTAGGTCAAAGACGATGTATTCAAGGAACAAACTAGGCATAAACAAAGTAGTTAAGAAACAAAAGGCATAAACAAAGGTCCCATGATTACGGTATTCAGGGACTTACGTCAAACAAGATACAAAGAATACATTCCTCGGCTATATTCATCTTGAGTCTACTTCCTTATCCTAGCCCAAAGTCAAATTCCTGCCTGAGCCTACTCCCTTGGCCTAGCCCAAGGTAAATATTCTTGCCATTATCCTTGAAGCAGCACCAAGAGCTCTCCACCCTCCTTAATGTATTTTTTAAAGAAGTTTATGTCTCTATCTCAAGTTATGTAATGCCACGGCTATATAAGTTGGTAAAGGAAAGGAAGGTACTGATCCCCAGGTACTGCCTCCCCAACGGAAGCCTCTGATAAACTACTATCCTGTTGCGGGATGTATTTAAAATGTCCAGCAAGTTCCCGCACTATACCCACCTACTCTCTACCCACCTCTGCCTCTAGGCTGGCCCCTGACAGAAGTCTTCCCAGCTCTGGATCACCTGCCTCAGGGCTGGTTCTACCTTCTCAGCAATCTACCGCCTGTGGCTAGTTTGTCACAAATCCCCTTGACCCAGTAAATCAAAACTCTAGAAGTTTATAATTAGTCAGATTTATATATCAACAAAGTCTCAATTCACAAATACCCACACAATAATGATAATAATACAAGCTGCCTACCTAGATTAGACAAGTTATCTCAATTATTCTATCCTTCATGATATCCATCGCTACCTGTGGCTATTTAAAGTCATGCGTCATCTGGGTCATCTTGTTCTTTCTCCATCTTCCTTCTCTCTCCTCATTGTCCTCTCTCTCCTCTCCCTCCTTCTCCCCCAAACTTTTCAGCTCCACTTTCCGTTCCACTGCCCTATTTCTAGCTCTAGCCTTTATTTTACAAGTTAAAGTAGGGAGAAGTTTCACAAAATTCACCTGTGTATGTGATTCACTCCTAGTCTGCAGCCCCTCCTGGGAAAGAGGAATTAGCATCAAAACACAAGCAACACCAGAGCTATCCACAACACTGTCCAATGCACGCACTCTGTTTATCAAAGAAGCTAGGCCTTCCCTTCCTCATCTTGGCTGCATGGATCTTCAGACATCTTGGATCTTCTAACAGATCGAGTGGTCTTCTGTGGTTATACAGGACATTTTGTGGTTTCTATGTGTCACATGGAATGTTCAGTATCTTTACAGGAGTTTCCACTCAAGAGATCATCTGTATTTTTCCTATCATAAAAAGAGTCTTAGTCATGAAACAAGAAGAACAGTGTATGAACATTTCTAAGTTCTTAATGGAAAGAAGGAGTAGATTTCTTGGCTCTCTAGACCAGTCTGAGCATTTTTCCTGTGTCCCCACTGCTTGTGTTAAAGTGTGATCTAGAAGCTCCTTCTCAGTCCACCCATTATTCTGCCAGCAKTTCMCTGATTCTTTTTTTACAAACATTATAAAGGGGATACTAATTCTGATCTTACTTTCTTTCCAAGTCACCTTACCATATACCTGTATATTACTGAAACTCCAAAATAATAATTTTACTCCTTTTATTCCACCATAACCCACTTCCCCAGAAGCCATTGTTGCAAGGCCTTAACATGAAGAGAAGCTCCAGGCAATGGAAAGAAATAAAGGATAACACTTAGGTAATGCAGTTCTGAATTTTTATAGCTGAACAAAAGCAAATCAGGTGATGAGGTGGTTATGAATTTAATCTATATTCCACCCTTATCACCCACATAGTCTGGGAAATATTACTTAATGTCTTTGAGCTTGAGTTTTATCATCTGTAAAACTGATATAATAATAGTTTAGGTCTCTTATAGCTTTCATGGCATCCAAATGAGCTTTTATTGTATAAAGAAGTATTTAGCATAGTAGCTGGCAAATAGCAACTGCTCAATAAATGTTACTTTTCTCATTGAATTAATAAACCAATAGTGAAAAGTGAAAACTCAAATTTCTGAGGTGAAATATCCTCCAAATTATAATAGTTGTTCTACAAGGTTTGCAAAAGACACTTATATAGTAGGATATTTGAGCCAAAGAACCAAACTTTGCTTAGAATCTTCTTTATATACAATGGTGAGTATTTGCTTCTTCACATAAAGGATTCAAAGTTGTTACATGCTCCCTGCATCATGTAACCTCTCACAGAGGTATTGAGATGTGGGCTTGAAGAAGAAATGTGTTTTGTCATCAGTGGTAGAGTCAGATACTGAAAGACTGATCAGTGGCCCCCTCATCTCACTCCTTGGAAACTGACAATTAAGAGTGAACACTCATGAGTTGCAAGCCTGACTTTTACTTTCTAGCCTTCATTGTGAAACACACCCTTGGCACCTGACAAACCGTCAGACTTGTCTCCATATTTCCACTACATGTCTAAAGACATGTGTGTGTGTGTGGGGGGGGGTGTTGTACATGTGGGTGTATGTACAACATGAGGAAAGAAGAATATTATTTTGAAATTCCTAATACATTATTTGTCAAAGGGCTATCAAGGTATTCAGAGCCTTACTAGGTTTTTATTACATTTATAACAAATTTATACAAGAAACAAAACAAGGTCAGGTAAACAAATGATGAGTCTCTCCTTGGTTATTGTGGGCCYGTGAAAGGCAGTCTGTGGCCTGGTTGAGCAAGGCTTACTCCAGAGACCCAGGAGAATATTCTATAAGGGATAGAACTGTGAACCATGCTCCCAGACATTTAGACTCCTGACAAGAGGCCCTCAACTCCATAATCTTGTGGCCATCAGTCATGTAGGGCAATGCCCCAAGCACCTAGTGTTCTGCCTGGACTCCACCCCGCACAGTTGCCTAGCTACATCTAGGCATGCTCCTCCCCACAGTCCAGGTAGTCCCGCCCACTATAAGAGGGGCTGCTTGCCCCTCCTCTCTTGCTCTCGCTCTCTTCTCTTACTCTCTAGCTCTTTCTCTTGCCCCTTCTCTCCCTGTGGCCAGCTTCTACTTCTCTACTCTCTCTCTCTCTCTCTCTCTCTCTCTCTCTCTCTCTCTCTCTCTCTCTCTCCTTTTCTACAGTAAAAGCTCTAAAACCATGAACTGCCTCTCTTCTGATCTGGCCCCACTGTGCTGGAGCAAAGTAGCAGGTTTCCCTCCAACAAGCCACACCTTACTTCCTGTGGCTATCTCACAGCATTCTGGCCATGGTCACCTATGGAGCCAAGCCACCAGCAGCTGTCAGGCCAGACCAAGGACTTGTCCCCTAGAAAACCAGTCAGTGATTTCCCCCTCCCCACCCTTCTCCCTTCAGTCCCAGGTCTGACTGAGTTGCCCCCCCCCAGTCCCTACTTCATTCTCAGCTCTTCCACAACATCCAACAGTTTTCTGGGGTGTCCAAGACTGAGAACCCCAAGACTGAGTTTTCCTCACGCCCCCCAACAGGGTGCAGAGGCCTCCAACRGCCTGACACCCATCCCTTGGAGGTTCCGTGGGGTCACACGGCAGTCTCCCACATCTTCCTGCCCAGTGCCCCTGAGCTCTGGTAGGATTCGGGTCTCTCTCCCCACCCCMTTTCCCCACAACTGGCACCCAACATGCGGCACAAACCCACAACCCTGAGATTAAGAGTCTCCTACTCTACCAACTGAGCTAGCCTGGCTTTTGATGGAGAGGGAGCAGGGAGGAGGCAGGGTCTTGTGACCTTGAGGATGGAAAGAGCCTATACCAAGCTYGAGTTGCATAGAGGCTGACCTGTTCATAGTACCCTGCTAGCTGAGTTGCCTGTTGTGCTCCGTGGAAAAGTCTTCCTGGCCAAAGATTTCATTAAAACCCTATGGGGTGTTGCTTCTGCCCTGGTTTTGCCTGACTTGCGGACAGCATTCTTCTCAAAATAAGGCATCCCATTCCAAAAACACTGGGCAAGGAAGGGAAGAATGACAAATATCTCTCCAATCTAGGGAGGGGGTCTTCATGTTGGTAATATGGCTCTGTAGGAAAGATTTTGTCCAGGGTGCATGAATGCCATCTTCCTTCACTGCCTGCCTGAGTTCTTTTAAATCTGAGGCTTCTAGTGGACACCAGTTAAGTGGTCTGTTTYGACTGGGGTTAATAGTAACTGAGTATGCCTGAGCAGTTTGGTTTTTTAGTCCTGTCTCAGACTCCTGTGTAGCATGGGAGGTGGGGTTAGTTTTTGCAGGAGAGTTGTGAAAATTACAAAGTTGTTAGGTGGTAGATGGTTGGGGGTAAGAGGCTATGGAGTTAGGCGGGGCTTTGTCTACAAGTTTTGAAGGTATTTTGCTTTTACAGTTCAGAGAAGGGGAAGGAGAGATACATCTCTCTGGTTGGATGGGGAGAGGTGAAGTGAGAGAAGGGGCATGTGGTATCTCAAAAGGTTAATTTACCGTATGCTCTCCACCTTTGCCATCATGGGCATTCCTTAACAGATAAAAACTAATAACAGCCCTGCCTTCACTAGCTCTAAATTCAAAACCTTCTGCACATGCTGGGAAATTCCCATTATATGGGAATTCCCCACAACCCCCAGGGCCAACGAATAATAGAAAGAACACATCAAACCCTAGAGACCCAACTCCTAAAACAAAAGGCAACCACCTATCCCACTAATGTACAATTAGTAATGGCTCTGACTACCCTAAACATCTACAAAATCTCTAAACATCTTCCTATCTTCCTCCATTGGCACACACCAAAATTAACCCCCACCCCATCCTAGTACAATGGCGAGATCCTTTGGATGGAGACCCCTCCTTACAACCGGGAGGGGTTTCCCTTGTGTTTTTCCACAGGATCCGCCTAAGCCTATCTCGGTTCCTGCTAGAAATGTCTGACACGACCCCACCAACCAAGAAGATGGACTGCCTCTCACTGGCAGATCAAGGACAGAAGAAGAGGAGACAGAGGAAACACCACACCCAGAAAGACAACAAGATCTCCTGGAAGGACATGCATGACCTGATGACTGGTGCCCAGGCCATGTGCCCTCCACAAGCCGCCTCTCCTCTATTCTCTTGGCTGTTTTTGTCATTCTTCATACTAACTCTGCTATTGCCAGCCTCTCCTTAGCCTTCCCAGTACCTACCACTGGAGATTCTATGCTAGGGAGACATCCAATGGACACAACAAAGGTATAGGGACCCAGGACTGTCCACTCGAAGAATGTCAAACCAGGCTTGAGGTCCCTCTACACCTAGATTCCATCTCCACTATCCCCAGACTGTTTCTATGCTTTCCTTACTGAAACATAGCATCTGCTAGAGTAGCCTTTGTCTGGACACAACATCTGGCCATTGACCAGGCAATGGCTTCCACTATAGACARCCTTGAGTCTCGTCAACACCAGATCACCTCCTTAGCAAGAGTTGCTCTCCAAAACCAGAACTTACTGACTGCTGAACAGGGAGGGACTTGTGTTTTGCTGGGGGAGGAATATTGCTTTTATCTCAGTGAATCTGGGCTGGTAGAACCTTGAACCCCAGCGACCCAGGAGGTGACTTCTGCCTGTGTGGGATGGAAGGAGTTCAGTCATGCCCTCTGGGCCCCTGGCTCCTGTCGCAGTTGCAGCCTCCACAGCTCACTGCAGGAGAGGTGTATGGCTATCAGTCAAGTAGGAACAGCACCAAGACTTCCCACAAGCAAATAAGGTTTCCCCAAGCTCTCAGTCCAAGCCCATGAGAAGTATGTGCTTTCAAACCCTGAATCACCCCCCAAAACTGTATATAAATCCTATCCTGAATCCTATAGAATATTATTACAGGTGTGTGAGAACTACTCCACCATCTGAGAGCTTTTGTCATAAGAGCTGTAACACTTGGGAAGAGGTCTGCTCTCCCGAAACATCACCTGTGGCAGGCACACTCCTCCCTGGCTAGAAAGGTTGGCCCAGCCTGACCCAACTCAGCGCAGRGAGACACAGATGACCAAGATGGTAACACCTCAAAGATGGAGGTGGAATCAGCTGCTGCAGTGGAAGTGACTTCCTTCCCTGATACCACCCTCTTTTGTCTGCCAGAATTCTCCCACCCAGCTGGGTCAGAGACCTCTGTGGATAGCCTTGGTATGCAGGCCCACAACTGGCACC
>BDUI01000479.1:123635-150375 GCA_002335545.1 Apodemus speciosus | reverse complement strand
AGAGCTGGTTCTTTGAGAAAATCAAACCCTTCACCAGACTAACCAGAGGACACAGAGACAGTATCCAAATTAATAAAATCACAAATGAAAAGGGAGATATAACAACAGAAAATGAGGAAATTAAAAAAAATGATCCTACAACAAAAACCTATACACAACACAACTAGAAAATAAGGATGAAATGGACAATTTCCTAGACAGATACCAAATACCAAAGTTAAATCAGGATCATATTGACCATCTAAACAGTCCCATAACCCCTAAAGAAATAGAAGTGGTCATTGAAAGTATCCCAACCAAACAAAGCATGGGACAAGGTTTTGGTGTAGAGTTCTATCAGACCTTCAAAGAAGACTTAATACCAATACTCTGCAAATTATTCCACAAAATAGAAACAGAAAGAACATTGCCCAACTCATTCTATGAACCCACAATTATGCTGATACCAAAACAACACAAACATCCAACAAAGAAAGAGAACTTCAGACCAATTTCCCTTATGAAATTGATGCAAAAATACTCAATAAAATTTTTGCCAACCAAATCCAAGAACACATAAAAAAGGTTATTCAAGACAATCAAGTAGACCTCATCCCAGGGATGCAGGGATGGTTCAATATGTGGAAATCCATCAATGTAATCCATTACATAAACTCAAAGAAAAAAACCACATGGTCATTTCATTAGATGCAGCAAAAGCATTTGACAMAATTCAGTATCCTTTCATATTAAAAGTCTTAGAAAGAACAGGAATTCAAGGCCACTTGATCTTGGACAAAGGAGCTACAACCATTCAGTGGAAAAAAAGTTAGCCTTTTCAACAAATGATGCTTGTTCAACTGGCAGGTAGCATGCAGAAGAATGCAAATCGATCTATTCTTATTTCCTTTTACTAAGCTCAACTCCAAGTGGATCAAGGACCTCCACATAAAACCAGACACACTGAAACTAATAGAAAAGAAACTGGGGAAGATCCTTGAGACATGGGCACAGGGGAAAAGTTCCTGAACAGAACATCAATAGCTTATTCTCTAAGATCAAGAATTGAAAAATGGGACATCATAAAATTACAGAGTTTCTGTAAGACACTGTCAATAGTACAAATTGGCAAGCAAAAAATTGGGAAAAGATCTTTACCAACCCTACATCTGACAGAGTGCTAATATCGAATATATAGAAAGAACTCAAGAAGTTAGACTCCAGAGAGCCAAATAACCCTATTAAAAACTGGGGTACAGAACCTAACAAAGAATTTTCACCTGAGGAATATCGAATGGCTGAGGAGCACCTAAAGAAATGTTCAACAWCCTTAGTCACCAGGGAAATACAAATCAAAACAACCCCAAGATTTCACCTCACACCAATCAGAATGGCTAAGACCAAAAATTCAGGGAACAGTGGGTGCTGGCTAGGATGTGGAGAAAGAGGAACACTCCTCCACTGTTGGTGGGATTGAAAGCTGGTACAACCATTCTGGAAATCAGTCTGGTGGTTCCTCAGAAAAAAGGGCATGATACTACCAGAGGATCCTGTTATACCACTCCTAGGCATATACTCAGAGATTTCCCTAGCATGTAATAAGGACTCATGCTCCACTATGTTCATAGCAGCCCTATTTATAATAGCCAGAAGCTGGAAAGAACCCAGATGTCCTTCAACAGAAGAATGGATATAGAAATTGTGGCATATTTACACAGTGAAGTACTAATCAGCTATTAAAAACAATGAATTCATGAAATTCTTAGGCAAATGGGTGGAACTGGAAAATATCATCCTAAGTGAGGTAACCCCATCACAAAAGAACACACATGGTGTCCACTCACTGATAAGTGGATATTAGCCCAGAAGTTTGGAAATCCCAAGACACAATTCACATATCAAATGATGYCCATGAAGAAGGAAGAACAAATTATGGATAATCTGGTCCTTCTTAGGAGGAACAAAATACCCACAGAAGGAGATACAGGAACAAATTATGGAGCAGAATCCGAGGAAAAGACCATTCAGAGTGATCCATCCCATATACCRGTACAAAATCCAGACTCTATTATCAATGCCCACAAGTACTTGTTGACTGGAGCCGTATATAGCTGTCACTTGGGAGGCTCTGCTAATGCATGACAAATACAGAAGGGGACACTGTCAGTCAGCCATTGAACTGAGCACATGGTCTCCAATCAGGGTGCTAGAGAAAGGACCCAAGGAGCTAAAGGGTTTTGCAGAGCCATATGAGGAAAAATGGTATGAGCTACCCAGTACTCCCAGGGCTCCCAGGGACAAAAACATCAACCAGATAGTACACATGGTGTTACTCATGACTCCAGACACATAGGCAGCAGAGGATGGCCTTGTTGGGCTTCAAAGGGAGGAGAGGCCCCTGGTCCTAGAAGACTAGATGCAGCAGTGTAGGGTAATACCAGAACAGAGAAGCAGGAGGGGCTTGATTTGGGAACAGGGCAGGAGAGATGGCTTATGGGACTTTTGGGGGAACGGGGACCAGGAAAGGGGAAATCATTTGAAATGTAAATAAGGAATATATCTAATAAAAAATAGCTTAAAGGTTTATTTTGACTCATGGTTTTAGAGAGGTCAATCTAGGATCACTTGGTCCTAGGCATTTGAGTTTTGGAAATGGATGGGGAAGGATACCTGTTCACTTCATGGGCAACAAGAAATCAGAAAACAAGACAGGAAGTGGTAAAAGATAATATGGGCCTAGAACCCCAGCCACAGTGACCTACTTCCTGAAGTGGGTATCCAACCTCCTAAAGCTTCTAGAGCCTCGAAAATAGTTCCACCAATTGTATTCAATCATTTAAAACATAAACTTGTAAGAACATTTCTTATTTAATCCACATTAGGATTTAAAGAATTTTTTTCAAAACTTTTCCAAACTATAATAGAGTTTGCTGCAAGTTGGACAATTTTGGGGTTGATGTGGCTAGGGCAGTAGACACACAGACAGGACAGCTGGGAGTAGGTGAGCTATGTACCTTTGAAGACACACCAGAAGCCTGGAGAGTCAGGGTGGCTTTTTAAATGCAGCTGAATGAGAATGTGGATTTACTATATATATTGCTGAACAATGAGGCAGATTAGCTAATCTCATCAGGAGGTCTCTGAAGTGGATCAGGGTCAGGCTGCAGTCTTCTGAGAGGAACACAAGGATGTTGTTAATGTTTTCTATACATACTGTTAACATCAGTACTCCAACTAGAAGAAGGCCTTGCCATGCCCGAGTCTGAACCAGGAGAGGTCCTCCATTCCATTGGTGTCATGCTCACGTCATGATACTCATTCATACAGGGGTATACTTGATCCCCACAAGAGATTCCCTTAGAAGTATCAGATGCTGTACACCTTTTGCCCCTATTAAAAATAAATCATTGACTTGAGATGAGGTCATAAACAACTACTTTAAACTGTCTCCAACAACCTCATAAGTGGAATAAGTGTTATTGGGCAAACTACAATGATTGATTTAAATTAAAAAGTAATTTTAAATTATAGATTAGAGTAGAATTTGTTAGGAGAAAATCATATATGGCTTAAATATCTACATATTTTCTAGAAAGGTTGAAAAGCCATTCCCTAAACCCCCACCATTTTGTGTTCTATGTCATGGCTATGACAATGAAATGTTCTGTTGGGCATTCCCAGTTAGAAGCACACAGAAGTCAATCCATATAAACTTCTCTCCCTTCACACACACATGTCTCCACCCTGCTAACATGGAGGTTGGGCCATGAGATATGAATTCAAGTAGAGGAAAATGGTGAGTCTTGAATCCCTCAGTTTCCAGTTATTCAGATTGAGAAGGTTTTGGAGGATGCTCCAAAAACCAGAAAGGTTTAAGTAAGATCATCAAGCCATAGAGCTGGAAAGAGACCTCAGCTCTGATAAAACACTTGAGTGCAGTTCACACATCACAAGCACCTGTGTGCACAAGCACACTGTCTTCGGTAGAGTTTCTATTGCTGTAAAGAAGCACCATGACCAAAAACAAGTTGGAGAGGAAAGGTTTTATTTAGGTTACACATCTACATTGAAGTTTATCATGGAAGGAAGTCAGGGCAGGAACTCAAACAAGGCAGGAACCTGGAGGCAGGAGCTAATGCAGAGGCAATGGAGGAGTGCTGCTTACTGACGTGCTCTCCCATACTTGCACAGCCTGCTTTCTTGTAGAACCGAGAACCACCAGCCCAGCCATGGCACCACCCACAATAGGCTGGACACTCCCCCATCAATAACTAATTTAAAAACTGCCTTCAGCTGGATCTTATGGAAGCATTTTCTCAATGAAGGCTTCTTTTACTTTGATGCCCATAACTTCTGTCAAGTTGACATAAAACCACATATATATATATATATATATATATATGTATATGTGTGTGTGTGTGTGTGTGTATGTATGTATTATATATTACATATAAATCATCAAAATACTGACCGGAACTCTATTTTCTTCTCAAGTTTGAAATGACTGCTTGGATCTGAATTAACCTGAAATATTTGTGAACCTATTATGTATAAATATACATAATTAGGCAAGTATCACTCCTGTTGTTATAACAGCAAAGAACCTGAGAAGCAAATAAACCTGTGTTTAATTTTTTGGTTAGTACATCTCTTCTTGAAGCCTTAATAGTTAAAACTTCATAGGCAATGCCATCACCTTCAGGGTTTGATGTTATCAAGGARCTGAAAATACAAGTTTCTGGAACTGGTGAAAAGTCAAAGCTTTGAAAACTAGTAAGGAGTTAATTTGCCCCCAGGACAATATTGAACCCAGCTGAAAAAAGATCCCAGCATATGGATTGACCAGTATTGCAGTGTTCTTTTAACTCAGTGCTTTTAGACCCCTGTCTTAAAGAACCCCAGAATGAAGCTCTAGAAAATTATATGGTCTGCCCAGCTGGGAAGTGGCCCTTGTTCCCCTGTCTAACACAAGCAGTACCACATTTATGCTCATAGTAATGACTGACAGACAACAGGCTTTTCACTGTGGTGTTGGAAAAAAAAATCCACTTTTCTGTTCCCTGTTCAAGTGCATAAGATTTTCTAGCAAATGCTAGACCAGCTGAAGACTTGACTGAAACAACCCAAGAGAAGGACAGGCAAAGAAGGCTGGACGCAGAATGCTCTGGAAAGTGCACCTGCTTTATAGGAGTCTGCAATCTGTCTCATCCCAACCTGCACTTCTGGGTCACTTGAGACATTTTAACTGCACTTATAATTAACAGCTATTTTTAAACAGTGAAAAAAATAGAGCACTGGTAAGGTACAAAAGCATTAAAATTGCCCCAGATTCGCTTTTCAATAGGACACACCACTGCAATATGCTTCAAGATCAAAGAGAGCTCAGAAAAGGCGAGAGAGAGAGAGAGAGAGCAAGAGAGAGACAGGCCGATCAGTGGGGATAAATTGTTCCCATTATGATGCTGTAAGAATAGGGTTCTTTCAATTGAAACAATTTAATAACCACATTCATTACATTGGTGTCCACTTGGTTTTATCTGAGCAGTTTTTGCATAACTGGGGAACAAGTTCAATTGAGCTTATTCTCCAGAAATTAAGATGTGCAGGATTTGACATTCAGAAATTAGGCACTAATAGTAGACAAAGCAGTTGTCTGGAGATTCCCTCTGGATGTAGTGAGATCTGCCTACCACTAATTATGTCCCATGCAAATGGCCTGCTCAAAAGTTTCATTAGCTCATTTCAAGGCAGTTAAGGTTGCATTAGGGTGATGCCAGAGACTCTTCTTTGGAATATGATTGTCGAACCACTTTGGGAAGCATCTGCTGTATAGTTTAAGTATAACAAAGTTGTCTGTAAATGTATTTTCTCTCAGCTATCAACAAAGGAAATATTGCAGAGCAATCATCTAATATCCTGTGAGATCAAGACAACTAGAGAGAATCGCAGCAAATGCAGGCTGATTTGACACAGTACCGAAGGATCATTGAGTCAGCAGTTAAAACAAAATCGCTAATTTTCCAGGGTTGACTTCAGCTGTGGAGATCTGCATACTAGAAAACGTGTGGGTGTTTATTTCTTCCAGGCAGCCTCCCTGAGAATGGTTACACTTGCCAGTTCTCAACTGCACTATGGAGCATAATGTGTCATTTGAAGTGTAGTTTATCCTAAAGTGCTGCTTTAAAAAGATATTAGGAATGGAGCTGTAGAAATGCATACAAAAGAGGAAAACCCAAGGTTTATATATGATGTACTCGATACACACAATCCATTCCTGTCTATTTCTCTCGCTAGAAGGTAAATCATGTACAAAAACATTTAAAAGTCATCTCCCTGTGTACACTAAATCCTTCCTTGTTTTTCATTGCTGCCAAACAGGAGAGTAAAGAATTGCTGGAGCACACATGGGGGGCACCCTCATAATAGCTGCACTTCCTCTTCGCTCCTTTTCTCCAGAAGACAAAGTGTAAAAGCTGAGAAGTTTCCTTCACCTCTACAAAAGCTTTTAAATGATGGTTTTCTACAGGAGCCGCTACACATCCCTCAGCAGACCCTTCCCCAGATGAGATTTGCAGTGTAAAACCGCCACAGACTGGCTACTGAGGAAAGAAGATAGACACACACAAGTCACTGGAAAGATAAATAAGCTACAGAGATCGATAAATAAAAGACAAGCAAAGAAAAATCAAACTCCGACATTCTAGCCAATTAAGATGTTATTTACTGCCTGTGTGATTGTGACTTCCATGCTCTTTCCTCACATTCACACCGCAGGCATTTGTGAGAGAGATATACAACTGATGTGTAAATAGAAAATGATATAGATAGATTTTATGCCCCATAAAACTGTTAATCTGTGCTCCACATTAAATATAAAGTACATTTTTTTTTTATTTAGACACTGCACTGGTATAATTAAAATAAAGTATGCTGGCTCTATTTTTTCAATAAGTCATTTCCAACCATAGAGATCAAATAACAGTACAGCGGCAGCATGAAATGTGCTTCTGATAGCCTGAGACCACACTTCCTGAAACTAAAACATGGGAGATAATAGTGTGAAGATACAAATTAAATGCAAATAAAACAGATGCCCTATTGTTTTTTTAACTGTATATCGGGCTTCAGTAAGGAAATTTAGTGATGTTTAACTTCTTTGAAGAGTAATCATTGACATGCTATCAGTTCTATTTTGAGATCATTGGTGGAAACTATCAAGAAGGATTTAAGAAAATCACTTGTCCTCCTTTCAGGAAGGGAATGGAAGTGGCTTGGGGCAAACTCTGCCCAGACTGCCTCTAGGACACTCATGGCAGTTGACAAACACTCACTGGCTTGTTTCATAATTGATATACATTATTGTGGCAACCTACTTTTGTTCAACCAGTAGAAACCCTCTTTTATTTTGGAGGTGTTTCAGCATGTCTTAGCAAAAAGATCCATTTTTGAGAGCAACCACTCTGAGAACATCTCAGGTTTTAACACAAGACAACTTTGGAGTCAGCTTGTGTCACAATTTCTGAATGTCCTGTGCTGTAGCAAGCCTAAGTGCCAAGGAGATGAAAATTGTGACTGAAAGTGTACTTAACAAACTCACCCTCTCTCTCTCTGAGCTCCATTCCACATGGATCCTGTTGCCAGTGTTTAAAATGGGGTGTTTGTTTCAAGTGCACTGACATGAAGTCATCTTGATATGATATGGTCATATTCCATACATRTACCCCACTCAAGTTTGAGATTTATGATAAACAATCTCATTCTGGCTTGTTATAAAATGTCATATGTCATTCAATGCTATACTTTAAAGCTCTCAACTTTCGGGAAGTTTTGGGTATGTTGCGTTGTACAACGATAAATGGAGGTGAGCGTGTATACAAAAGCAATTAATAATTTCTTACTCATTTCCAAACTATCTAAGCCTCCTGGGAAGTTTCTGTCAAAAGCTACATTTAACCCAGTATGACCACACCCTTCATTCTTTATTCTTTCTTTCCATAAGAAACTGCATGTACCTTACAGGACAGACAAGGCTGTGTAGCAGAATGAAAAAAAAAAAAACCCAGAAAATTGCACATACACTCATACATACATATGCACATAAGATAAATGAGCTTTTGATACAGAGATTAATAGTACTGCAATTTTGTTATAAATACATACATTGGGATATATGTTTCCAGACTATTGTGTACATGGTTTTCAAACTATGGAGATCACTGGGAACAGAAGTGCTATTAACCTTCCAAATCCTGGTATGGAAAATAACTTTCAAAGTCTTTCCGTGGTAAGCTCAGAAAATGTTCAGGGCCAAATCTCCTAAGACTCCTACAAGAGAGTATGGGCTTTGCCAAAGTGATTCAAAGGGTGGACCTTGAGCTGAGGAGAATATTGTAGATTTTCCTAATTGTCTCTGTTTCATCACACATGTTCTTATAGTCAAGACTATTTTCCAGCTGGACTAGCACATGATAAGAAGAAAGGCTAAAGTAGATACTGCCTAAGAACAATCTGCCATGCCGCTAATTTTGAATGTATAGGTAAGTACCACACACCAGGGAAGACATGTGGTTTCCAAGAGATAGAAAAGGCCTAAAGAGACAAGTCTTCTCTAGAACTTTCAGGAGCAATAGTACTCTATCTACAAGTGGCTTACCCCATGGAAACTTCTGAATTCTAAACTATAAGATACAAATCTGTTGGTTTAAGCCACTGAGTTTGAGGTGATTTGCTATGGCAGCAATAAGACACTGATACATTCTGTCTGCTGAAGTAAGGTTTGAGTATTGGAGAATGAAGAAGAGCTAAGTGCCTCAACAGGCTCAAGTATAAATTACTAAAACTCTTTTTTTCCATCTCCCCTGATTTTTATCAGTAGAGGAAAAAATGACTACAAAGTGACTAATTTTATATAAAACAGGAAACAGAAAAAGAATAAGCCTTTTGGTCAAGAAGTGCTTAAAAATTTCAGATACGATCATAGCACAATGTCTGAACATTGTCTGAAGTGCCACTAATATTACAAATAAAAGGTAAAAGTTTATATTGAAGTAAATTACATTTGCCTCAAATTAAAGGCACTTAGGGAATTTTAAAAATTCATCCCTCCACATTTGATCTTCAGAAAGTAAAGTTTTTCAGAATGACAATATCATGCTGGGAATATTAATGTGCCATCATGAAATAATATCTGTAGGAGGCGATCAGAGCAAGAGTCACACCAATTGTAATGTTTTATTAGTGTTACTGTACTCTTGTACAGTTAATGGGCACAAAAATTCCTGCCCAAGCCCATCAGAAAATTAAAACCATGTACACAAACATTGCTCTAAGAAATTAAAAGGCCATTTGTAGTCAAATGAAAATGTGCAATGTTCTAGATTCAGCTCCTAAAGATATGAAATATCTCTCCTTAGTATAAAATATATTTTTCTTCTTATATTTTTTCTTCTTGTATTCATTATAGAAAGGACCATTAAGCTATTTACGTTACAGGTAGCAGTTTCTACCCAGTTAGGTAATCGAAGGTGCCCGATGAACACAGTGCTGTGCTCGACATGCCTGCCAATTGTAGGTTCTCCTCACAAACTGGTTTGGGGTGGAATCTATTCTTCATGGAATAAAATGTTCAATAGCTTATCCCAGTGCATGGGTCCATATMGATAGACCAGATTTTAAAGAGTCTACATTATTATCTGTTCATGCACATGTGTGTGAGTTTTTCTGAATTTAATTGTTTGGGGTAAGAAAGAAGCCCATTTTACAAATTTAAAGAAAATAGCCATAGCTGTCATTGGTGACAAAATTATTCAAATGTTTGAGACCATAGCATGAGGAAAATGTAAACTTCCAGACACCTCATTGTGCTTTAACCCTTTGTCGCCACAGCACTAAGGAAGGAGGCTGCCTTTCTCTCTGCTCCCCTCCACCTGCTGAAGGCAGCAATGGCTCCTCAACAGAACAATCGCTTCTGCCAGAACCTCGGTGGTAACGTGCTCAGTTAATCTACCCAACATAGAGTCATCCTCTCAAAAAGTAATTCACTTCTTTAAAAACTAGATAGAAAATAAATATGGTGCAATAAAATTGTTGAGGAGAAGAATGTATCTGGACATTTCACAAAGCATTTCATTATGCTGACAATTCCCAGAAGTGCTCTCGAGAGCGCTTTAAGCTGAGGATTACTGCGCCAGAGCTGATGGACTTTTTTTGTAGCCCCTTTAAAAGGCAGTGAACCGTTTTTCTATTTTATTTAAATAATGCCCCTTAAAATGGATTTTTAGAGGTATAATAACTCCTTAAGAGTCAGTTATGCTAAACAGTTTCTCTTGATAGAAATGTTGTAAAACTCGTTAACTGTACAGTCTCAGATGCCGCTCCGTGAACACTAACTGACATGTGAATGACCAGAGTTTGTAAAATAAATTGCAATAGTTGTTGTATCACACAGCTAGCATTGCACAAGCTGGAGGCCACAGGGGACTCTGACCTGACAGAAAATTACTTCAAGATGAATGAAAAGTGCTTGTTTCTCTTTATTAGTTTTTAGAGAACAATGAAAATGTTGAATTGTTTACAGAGGGCTGATTAAATGCGGTCAGCTGGGCCGTGGTCCTGCTGCTAAGTGCTGGCCTCCCCCTCCTGCTGCCCCTAGCTCGCATGTTCGTGCACCACGCTCGGCCCAGCCCTGGCCCCAGCCCCCACCATTTGCTCCCTGCCACATGCATCTTCTTACGGGCTATTATGGCTGCACCTCTCCGTGTGAAATGTGCTCATTCTGACATTCCAGCGCTGCTCAGCGCCGCAGAGGCCTTTGTTGGATAAAACACTGTTGTGAAGCCTAACAAGCAGGTCATGCAATTTGCAGGACGCTGTGGCAAAGAAGAGCCCAGGATGAATTACTGCCGCTCAAATGGTGCTCCTCCTTATACTGGAATACCTATGTGTTTCTTTTGTTAGATGACACTACAGAAATTCATGAAACTTTGCTCTTTCAGGATTTARTTGTGTTTAAAGAACAAGATTGCAACCAGGTAGCATCAGACGACCACATAGTAACTTTTTGTTGTATTTACTTAGGATGACCTCTGTTGTAGGCTGATGGGAAAATGCGTGAGATACTCTAATTGCTCATTTGAGGCTTATATTCCATTTGTATTTACTAGAAAAGACAGTGAGAGTAAAGGCATTAGCAACTATCATAACCGTCTGTTTGGTGTACCAAAAGAAGTTGTCAGACCAGGGCATTGAGGAGGATGTTTTGGAGAAGAATTCTCACTGTGAACTTCCACAAAGTGACACAAGAGCCTTGGTGGGACAAAATATGAGAATTCACTACCAACCAAGTGTAAGCCACATTCAGGAAAGGTCTTCCCACCAGACCAGCTGAATGAACCAGATTCAGAGATGTTTTAGTAAATGAAAAAAAAAAAAAAAAAAAAAAAAAAAAAAAAAGGAAGGCAAAAGAATTCTTCGGTCTCCGTAGTCTTCAGTGAATCATCACCTTCTTCCTTCTTAGCTCCAAATGCCTCCCTTCTCTCTCACACACTGGCCCAGAAATCAGCAACAATGGGCAGTTCAGATGCTGTTTGGGACATTCTGACACAATTCAGGATTTGCACTCTTGATGTGCAAGCAGAAGTTTCCCCCTTTCTGTGCAGAACATGTATCCTGGGCCTATTATGTGCATAAACAATGGCATATGTAATTACCTTTCTAGGGTGGCAATTATTCCTCAGAATCAACAACCAGAGTTGAAGCATGTTCACCCAAAAGACGTTTGGGGATCAATTCTGGGTCAATTGCATCAGGCTTTGATTTATCGCATGGTGTCAGACTGGGTTTAAAAAAGGAAAGTTTAAAAAAATGCATTATGAGGTACAGGCTGAAGGTTTGACTCAAATTGGTTTGTTTCCAACTCTGCTTTCTCCCAAWTGCTCTGCACTTCCCCCATTCTCAAAACAACAGTGATTTCCTGTTTTTTTTTTTTTTTGTTTTTGTTTTTTTTTATCTGCTAGAGCGTGTTATTCAGGAATATTAAATGCAATGAGTCTGGACTTCATCCAGATTTGATATGACTCTTTGCACCCTGTCCATGTGCATATACTCAAGACATTAGCAATTTTTCTGAGCTGTAGCTAAAGAATAGAGGGTGGAGGAATAAGAGATCAGGCTGCAGAGCAGAGCTCTAGATGTGCATCCGTGTGACTTGAGCAAGGCACATTCCTCTGCAGTGGGTGGCGTCTGCTGCCCAGGGATGATATGGTGTCTAAAAATGAAAATTGAGAGGATTCACATAAAGCACTTGTTCCCCACAAGCTCCCAATACAGAATGTGATTATTGCTCTACTAATAGGCCAGTGGTGGAGAGAAGAGTGCTGAAGGCCAAAGCAGAGGAGAATAGACATTAGTATAAACAACAAAGCTGAACTGTGACCCCAAACACTCCTGATGAGGTCCAGGTGACTAGACTGTATAAAAAACATTCATTTTATTTAGGCGTTTCCTCCACTATATGGACCATAAAGTACAAATCAATAAAAGTGCTATTCTGCTRGGGGAACCCYTCTTTCTGTCTTTAATACATTCTTAAAAGAGCCGTAGTGTGAAAGGCTACTTAATATACCCTAATCATACACGTTTACTAAACACAAGCCTAGTTTTCACTAAGTTCTGTGCTAAGTAGAAATTTGTAATGCAGAGATAAACCCTCTAAAGTTGTATCTCACAACAGGTAATAAACATGCACAGTTTGGTATAACACAAGTGGATAACTAAGAATTCCTCACGACCAGGAGTTTGGCAGTAAGACAATCTGTAAGTGTCCATCCTGAGTGAAGTTACTAGCTAAATTAGAGCTGCTCCTTACTAATAATAAACTAATAATGCCTTAAAATTAAAATAAAGGAAATGGTATGGGAATTTCCACGAAGCAAGCAATGAAGTGCYACGTTCAAAGAACACAACACACRGACTCATCGTATAGGGCAGCACTGTTTATTTAATAAGGTTCAAGTAACAACACTCACTTCTCAAACAACACGCAATGTTATCGGCAGTTTGTATTGGCAGCTTAATTAAGAAGTATGTTGATGATGTAAAAAGAGAAGGCACGGTTTTCTTTTTTGTTTTGTTTCGTTTGTTTTTGTCTTATTTTTTAGATAGTGGGATTTCTTTTCTTCTTTTGTTTTCTTTTCTTGCATGTTTTCTTTATTTACATTTCAAATGTTATCCCCTTTCTCAGTTCCCTGCCCTGAAACACCCTATCCCATCCCCATTCCCTCTGCTTCTATGAGGGTGTTCYCCCACCCACCCGCCCACTCCTGCCTCCCCACCCTAGCATTCCTCTACACTGGAGCGTGAAAGCCTTCTCAAGACCAAAGGCCTCTCCTCCCATTGATGTCAAGCAAGGCCATCCTCTGCTACACAGGCAGCTACAGCCATGGGTCCCTCCGTGTGTACTCTTCGGCTGGTGGTTTAGTCCCTGGGAGCTCTGGGTGGGTTGGGGAGTCTGGTAGGTTGATATTGTTGTTCTTCCTATGGGGTTACCAACCCCTTCAGCTCCTTCAGTCCTTTCTCTAAYTCCTCCATTGGGGACCCTGTGCTCCATCGAATGGCTGCGAGCATCTGCCTCTGTATTTGTCAGGCTATGGCAGAGCCTCTCGGGAGACAGCTATTTAGCTGTATCAGGTTCAGCAGGCATGCATTTCTGGGCATCCACAATAGTGTTGGGGTTTGGTGACTGTATATGAAATGGATGGGGGGGGGGGGCGAGGACAGTCTCTGGATGGCCTTTCCTTCAGTCTCTGCCCCACACTTTGTCTCCGTATTTGCTCCCATGAGTATTTTGTTCTGCATCTGAGCATGTTTTGAGTTATATGGACACTATTCAAAACAACGTTGGCTGCTGCTGGTTCATTCTTATGGAAATAGGTCACAAACACTATAAGATGTCCAATGTCTCTGATCATATCAATATCTTACCATTGAAAAGGTGATGACTTATTCTCATGTCAGATAAAACTTTTTAGTAAATGTATAGTTATTSTAGCTATAGGTAACAACAGATGAATACTTTTAAAAATTGCTCAACCAGATGTTTAAGGTTCTTTGCCAGATGTTTTATCACTTTATGTCTAGTCTTGGATCTGAGTCCCAACCCCCAAATTTTATCTGGATCGTCCTCTTCTCATTATCGGCATCTCACTCAGAATGATAGGTATGAGAACATAGCAGGTAGGTGCCTGTAGAGACAAGAGGTGTAACTCCCTTCTCCCTTCTCAGGAAATGTATAACTATATGAGTTTTCCAGCAGACCGCCTATACCTATAAGAAAAAAGTAGAATTGACTTCAAATTAACTAAAAGCATTATGTCTATAAAGTTTGCAGACTATTTAGTGAAAAAATAAAATAGTTTTTATTTTAGCACTGTAAAGAAATAAAAAACAGTAAAGGATTAAAATGCCTTGCATTTCTCAGATTGGTTTGCTTTTGTTGTGYTATGTCTTATTTTGTTTCTCATTAACTAAGATTAAAATATTTACAGATTCTGTCCATTTGTGTCTTGCATTGGAGAAAATTTTAATTATTRACAGAAGAAAGAAATGTGCATCCTGAGATTAATTGTGGCATCATTGTAGGCAGGCCCTGGGCCTGACCTGTCTCCTCATTTTCTCTCCCATCTTTTGTACAGTAACTTGTACATAGTAAGCACTCAAATAACTTGAAAGCCAATGCATGTCTCAGTTCGCATCAATTTGGAGGGGTTGTATTGATTAAGGAGCAGCTGAGACATGGGTGACTTCAACTGCTATGGATTTTAGGCAAGGAAGGCATACTGTCTGGGAGACTTCCTCTACAAGCTTTGTTAAGCTTTTGTTGATCACTGGCATTTTCAAAGTCTTGATTTGTTTCCATTTTTGGTGAAGGAAACAAGATGAGCCTCCAATGGTTCTATTTCCTACCAGAGTGGTATAAAAGGTGGTTTGAAGCACCTGTGGCTGTCTGACCCAGTCTAGGCAGCAGTATATCTGTGAACAAAATCGGAACCAATTATTTATCCATTTCTTGCTGAGAAYTTTCAGAAGTACCAAAGTTGGCCTTTTGCTGATCATTAAAATGAATGAAGCTCAACATTTCAAAACATAATGAGAATCATACTACTTAAATCTTTCCTTTTCTACATCAAATAATAATTTTAAATTCCATACAAACCCCAGGTGCATATTTAAGCTTAATAAAGTCAGAAACCCCATATTCTATATATTTTGGAAATAAATATTCCCTAGATGAGAAGCATTTCATATTCTATATTTGTCCCCTTGAAGCCTCGTGTCCTACCCTTTCATGAATGTAAAGGCCCTGTCTGCAGCCTGTCATGGAGATGGCTGAGAGCTCACAGCTGCATTAAAGCCAACATGAGGCAGGAGCCCAAGTTCTATCTTATCAGGCAAGCAAGAGGCCAGGGCTTCTAACATATCAGTCATCAGTTGCAACAAGAAATATCTCATGAGAGCAGCATGGCACAAGTCAGCAGGGTCCCACAGAGGGTTTTTCAGTCATGTCTATACACACAATTATCAATAAGACCACTTTGGAATAGAAARGATAAATGTCTTTTTTCTTTCTTTCTTTTTGTTTCTATTTTTCTTTTATTGAAAGTAGATTTTACATAGTATATTCTAATTATATTCTTTCTTCATTGAACTCCTCCCAGATCCTTCCCACCTCCCCTCATATCCAAATCCACACCGTCTTTTCTTCTTCTCCTTAGATTAAAAATGGCAGGTACCAAAAAAAAATAATAAAATAAAATAGGATAAAACACAAAAACAATGGAAAAGGGAAAAGTAAACAAGCAATCAAAAAAGAGCCAAAGAAAGAAAACATATAGTCAAAAGAAACATGTTTGTACACATCTGAATCTTATAAAAGCACAATTGGAAACTATTACACACACACACACACACACACACACACACACACATGGCCTGTAATGTTTAAAATCATAATCTTTAAAGAGATGTTTCTGTATGCCCCTGTGCTTTCTGAAATGTCCCTGTAAGGTAAGAGTCTAAGAACCAAGAAACAATCTTAGCTTTAACAGAATTAATTTAATTTTCCTTATTTGGATCTTTTCAAAGTAGACCAGAGAACTTATATTTGTGCAAACATCTAAACTCTATAATAACCAAGAACTGCAAAGAAAGAAAGTTCTAGGTCAGAAATTTTTATGATTCATGTATTCAGTATATGCTCACTTGACCCTCAGCTCATGAGTAAAAATGCCATGTGACTTGAGAATTTATAATTCATCTTTGTCTGTTTTAGCCAACTTGTCACAGAAGCCTATTCACTTTTAATTTGAAATGCCGTTTTCTTTTCAAACTAGCTTCCTCCTACAGTTTTTAATACTCCTTCTTCCTTGATGAGGCACTCTCCTCCTAAGGCTGGAATATGACAAGTTCCTGGCTTAGCCTATGTGACCTCTGTTGTCATCTTACCTCTGGTTAAGCAATACTTCCTCCATCACAGCTATGACATGGGTCCCTAGAGTATTCCTTAAAGGGCACAGTACTGTCGTGACCTCTTAGCCTTCACCATCACTACAGCCAGAGAAGCAATCTCAGCCCACTAGATGAAATGAAATTTATTATCCAGCAAAAACACTTGGAATTGTTCTGCATGCACATTGCTTCATCATTTCTCTGCTTTTCTCCCACTGTTAGATATATTGGCTTAATCYGTAAAAATGGCTTTCTTCTCTCACTGTCTTCCTCCAAACAATGCAAGTGTGTTCATTACACAGTCTTCCAATTCTAGTCTATGACCTAAGCTATGGACAGGGTTCAGCTATGATAAGGTTGCCCACTACAACAATAGTACCACTCTGGACTCTGTGTCTCACCTGCTACCCACAGCCCAATCCTGATAAATTTAACCTCTTCAGAAACCAGTCACTGAATAAATCAAAAGATTATCACATCCTCTTGGGCACTAAGGTTTGGACTTCTGCCAGTCCTAGTGAGGCTAGGCACCAGGCCATAACACACCTAACCTTGGCTTTTCCCCATATATGGGAACCTATGCTCAGCCTAGATAAATCATACTATGTTTTTATAATATGAATATATAGATATGTTTAGTTTATTTATCACTTGTTAATTTATTCTGACCTAGCTTCATAAAATAGTAAAGAAGATAACATTGACTTTATTTTTGTAATAAATACTCTATGGGTGACAGACAGCTCAGTTGGTAAAGAACTTTTCTCATAAGAATAAGTACCTGATCCTGGATCCTTAGAATAGACACAAAAATCCAGGAACAGTGGTACATGTCTGCAAAACAGAGTTCACRAAACAGCTACCATAGCTTACTTGGTCAAGTTGTCAGCCCTTTTCTCAAACAAAAATGGTGGAAAGAAAGAGCTTAAAGGCCAATACCTGAGGCTATCCTCTGACTTCTATGTGTATGTCATCTATATGCATTCCCACATACATATGTGCATGCACAGGAACATATACATAAGTAATTAAACAATCCAACATGGATTCCTGTGGTCTAACATCCACCTGGTTCCTGAGATTCTCCACTTTCCTATTCTATTTTACTATGTGAAATCGGTTTCTAACACACTAGTCTACTGACCTTTCAATGTTCAGCATTTCTGTTCACAGCCTCTTCTCTGGGTTCTTTTACCCTTTGGCACTCCAATTACAATATAATCTAAAAAAGACCATTCAAAACAAGTCCAAACTAATTTATACCAAACTAATGGATCCATCTGGAAACTGTACTATGCAGTTTAGTCCTTGGTTCTCATTAAGAATCTGCTGTATGTTATCCCCCTAGATAGATATTAGCTCTATAAGAACTGAGATAAATGTTACTTTGTGTACATAAGACTGACCTCTAGAAGTAGGAGATCAAAGTTCCCTTCATCTTCTCACTCCCCCAGCTTCRACTACCCTGCCTCTAAGAAMAAAAAGACATAGTGTCACTAAATCAAGTTACTGACCCAAGTAAATCTCTGTAAGTGGGTAGAGCTTGAGAATCTCGAGAAAAAAAGATTAAAGCATTGGCTACTACTATAGGCTACCAAGGTTCTGAAGGTCTATTTAAATCCAACTAATATCAAAAAATCAGTTCAACAAATGTGTATTACTTCCTTTTTCCTTTAGTAAATAATGAACATGTAAACTTTATAAGAATAGACCAAGATTTCTGAAAAACTAAAGTTCTAAACCAAAGTTGTTCATGATTCACATGCTGAAAAACACATCTTACTCTGAACCTTAAAGGAGTTTTCTGGGAAGCCATTTCTCTAAATGTACATTTTGACAACATAAATCTTCAAGTCTGAGATCTTGTGGAGAGTGAGGATGTAAGCAAGACAAATCCTGAGGGCTTCTGCAAGCCTTTCTGCCAAATGGGAAAGCCAGTGGACTTCGTGAGCAAAAAATTTGCATCACTACTTGCAGATGGCCAAATTTACTGTAGAATCATGAAATATTCATGACATTTCACAAATTTTGAATATTTTAATATATCATCCACATAGTACATACATATATACATAACCTTGATAATATGTRACAACTTAAAAAGAAATAGTCAGTGTCCTAGGCATCTCCTAAAGTCATAGAGTTCTCTGTTATTAGGACATATCTGTGAACAGAACCTATTCTTTGAAACACTGCTGTTTTACCATGTTTGACAGAGATTGCCAATTGTTCAATGTTCCCCAAAATTTTAACTAGTTCATGGCTACAAAGATGATTTTTAGATTTTTTTGACATTAAGTAATGTGAATAGACAGCAGGTCTAGAGTTTGCTGACACATTAGTGAGACAATATCCAGCAATAGCAAAGGAGTAACGTAAATTTTATGTGTTTTCCTTAAATAACAGTTGAAACATAGGCAGGTCTGGGATGATACAGAAGCCTTCTATCTTGTTTAAAACATTGGGGTTTCTTAATCAAGATACAGGTCAGCTTACTCTTTAAAAATATAGTACCTATTTTTGTTTAGGTACTTCTATCCCAGGAATTAATGCTGTGAAGAGACACCATGACCAGGGAAACTCAGGAAAACATTTAATTAGTAGTAGCTTATAGTTTCAGAGGTTTAGTCTATGATCATAGCAGTGCTAAGCATGTCAACATGCAGGCAGACATGGTACTGGAGGAGCCAAGAGTTCTATATCTTAATCTGCAGGTATCAGAAGGGGACTGTGCCTACATGGGGCTTATCTTGAGCATATATAAGATCTCAAAGCTCAACTCCAAAGTGACACACTTCCTCCAAAAAGCTCCTAATAGTGCCACTCCCTATGGGCTAAGCTTTCAGATGCATGAGTCTATGAGACCACACCTAAGCAAACGACCTACGCACCAGAGTTTCTGCTCTAAATGGAAGGCCACCCAACTTTGAACAAACTTCCTAAACTCAATTAAGTTATCTGGTTTTTTTGTTTGTTATGTTTATTGTTTGTTTGTTTTACTATATCTACTTTATAGGATTGTTAGCAACCTGAGAGGGTATCTTGTTGTCATTATCAGCATATCTCCAGCTTTTGATATGATTTCTACAAAGTCAGTATTCAATAAATAAAAATTATTACCTAATTAGCAAGGCATGTCCAGTCTGGACAAATAATGTTGTAGTTGAATAGCCATTCCAACAGAGATCTCGTATAATACAAATACCAATATGGTGTATGCAGACATGTTTCCCTCAAGTCTTTAATAACATGACCTGACAAATTATGTTTTTCTGACTCATTAGTTTATATATTAAATAACTCAAATTAAACCACTGATTGTTAACTAAAAAATGTTAAAATATTTCTTGATCTATTTATTTATTTTATGTGCCTATATGTACTGCAGTGGATGTATATGCACCATGTACAACCAGATTCCTGCAGATATCAGAAGAGAATACCAGATTCCTTGGAACTGGAGTTACAAAATGTCAGCAACCCAGTACGATTAATAAAACCCAAATCTGGGGTTCTCTATAAGAGCAGCAGAGCCTCTTAATGTTCAAAACATCATCCAACTCATAACAACGTTTTCATGGCCTACTTAACTTCATCAGCCCTAGAAAACCGAAAGCACATAGCCACAGTTCTACCCCTCTCCTGTCTCYATAGGTTATCATTATGAGTTTCTGTTGTTCATATATAATGCATAAAAACTGATTTTTATAAAATGTTTATAACTATGAATTCATATTGCCATTGTACAGAATCTCAAGAAGAAAATTCTGTTATTGCAAAGAAACCTGGAATTTCATGAATCTACAAAGATAGTGTGGATGAKAATGTTCAGCAAAAACAAATACATTTTATTCCTATTGAAGAGTTCTTAATACACATGCATGTCTGGCTGCTTCCATTTCACTATCAGAAATACCCATTTGCCAGGCACTGGGATAATTCAGCCAAATCTTTTGAGGTGATAGATTCTACAAAGTATGTAAGCCTGTCATTAAACAATGGATAGATTATAGTCTCATGCAGGACATGACAATTTTGTAATCTCAACATGGACTAGTTTTCTCTCCTAGTGAATGTTATGATCTAGTGAATAAATCCATACTTTTGTATAAAGTTCCATCTCTTTCTAGCTAATATAAAGTGAGTTCAAGGATAACCAAGGCTAAATAGAGAAACCCTGCCTTGGGAAACAGGGAGAACCAACAATAACAATAAAAAACCACACCCAAATTTATGAGGCACAAAGAAAGTGGTTCTAGGAGGCAAGTTATCATTTTATGTAGCACTAATTGCCCACCAAAAGAAGAAGAGGAGGAGGAGGGGAGAGAGAAGGAGGAGGAGGGATGAGGGRGGAGGAGGGGGAGGAGGAGGGAGAAAGGAAGAAGAGGAGGAGGAACAGGAGGAGGAAGAGTAGGAGGAAAAAGAGGAGGGGAGGGGAAGAGGAAGGGGAGGAGGAAGAGGAGGAAGAGGAAGAGGAGGAGGAAAGAAAAAAAAAGAGAAGACATCTCGTGTAATCAACCAACAGCACACCTGACAGCCCTMGAACTGAAAGGAGAAATAACACCCAGAAAGAGCAGAAGACAAGAAATAATCAAACTCAAGACCAAAATCAATAAAATCAAAACAAAAATATGACAAAGAATCAATGAAAAGAGAGTTGGTTCTTAGAGAAAAATCAATMAAATTGATAAACCATTAGTCAAATCAACTAAAAAGGCAGGGAGAAAAGATTAGATCAATAAGATTAGAGATAAAAAGRGAGACATCATAATAGACACTAAGGAAATCCAGAGAATTCGTCATAAGGGCATGCTTTAAAAATATATACTCTATCCTTCCCCTAGAGGCATTGCAGACATAGCTGATGTCTCACATGTGTGTCCCTAGATGGCAGAGACCATGAGAGAGGCCATGTCTCCTTTTAGTGTTCTGACCTATGACCATCTGAATGTTTAGTAGCCTACCACTCCCTGAAAAAAAGGGAGCCTGAGATGACTGCCAGTCTGGCACCAAGCAAATCCAGATGAGCTCCTAGGGTGGGAAGCAAGCCCCCAGTGGAGACTAGAAAAAACCTGAGAGAGACAACMTTCACAAGGAGCAGGCTGGGCAAGGAATGCAAGACCACCAGCAAACTGACACAATAAGTTGTGGACAGAGAACTAGCCTGAGCTAACCACTAGTCCAGTGCTGCACAGACTGGGGTCAAGGGGTGGGGAGAGGCACAGTTCATGCTCCAGATGGCCTCCTGCCCAATTCCATAATGCACAAGGAGGGTGTGGCACTCCTGGAACCACTCCTGAAATGACCCCAGACACTCAGAGACCCCAGACCCCACTAAGAGCATCAAGTGAGTAGTGGAGAAATGGAAGAGAAACAGAGGGACATGCACAATGAAGAGAGGCAGAACTGGAGACTCAAGGGCGGTGGGGAACAGCCTGATGCGAGTAGCTGGTGATGCCACCTGAGACCATGGCAGAGTCCTGGCCTGTGCTGCCCCTGAGGGCCACTCATTGGGGTCCATGACCCTGCAGCAGCAGGGATTTGTCATCACCAAGGGCGAGGCAGGCATTCCTGGTCCTGGCTGCCTCAGGGATATGTTGGTTTCTGAGGGATGTGCAGAGCTGCTCTCACCCCTCACCTGTGAGAGGCATCGTGAGAGAGCTGGGCCTCGAGGTATGAAATCAGGAGAGCTGGCCCCACCCCTATCCGGCTGCGGTACCATGAAGAGCAAGCCCTACACATTGCTGAGAGTTGCAGGTGAGCAGGCCCCAAGGAGACACACATGGCGCAGCTGGCTCCACCACTGGCTTCAGCAGAACTGTCCTTGCCCATCACCAGCTGCGGCACTCAGGRGAGTGGACCCTAATGGGATGTCTCCATCAAATCCTCCCATGAGAGAGACTGTAAGGAAGACAGCAGGAAACATGCTTCACAGCCATAACAGGACTGAGGTCCATGTGGCCTCSCAGAGATCACAGCAGCATACACGAGGCCGGCACAGGACCAGGCAAGAGGGAACATTCTCCCAAAGGAAAAATCTGTTATCTACGGTGTGGTCAARCGGAGTTTACAAGCCACAGGTAAGAGCAGGCCCGTGCCCAGAAGCAGACGGTAGATGTTTTGTCTCRTCATGCTTTGTCTGGGCGTTTTTACCTTCATGGTCTTTTTCATCTATATTACGGTTTCTGATTATGTGTTTCTATCGGTTTTGTGTGAGTGAGTGAGTGAGTGTGTGTGTGTGTGTGTGTGTGTGTGTGAGTGTGTAAGTGTGTGAGTATACATGTGTGTATGTAGTGTGTGTGTGTTTGTAATTGTGTGTGTGAGTGTGTGCATGTGTGTGTATGTGTGTATGAGTGTGTAAGTGTGTGAGTATACATTGTGTATGTAGTGTGTGTAAGTGTGTGTGTGTGTGTGTGTTTCTTAAACTTTTTCTTTGTTTTTTGTTTTTTTGTTTTGTTTTATTCTGGTTTGATTGCTTTTTATTTGCCCGCTTGATTTCTAAACAGAAAGAAAAGGAAGTGAAGTTGGCTGCACGAAGAAGTGAGAAACTGGGGGGAGATGAGGGAACAGAAACTATAATCAGAATAAATCTTATGGGGGAGAATTATTTCCAATAAAAGACACACTAAATTAATTAATTWAAAAAAAACTTTATCACATGCTAGCACCTGGATCTCAAAACTCTTAAATTTCTGTTCCTTGTAAATGATCCAGTCTCAAGCACAGAAACAGATTAAAGTGGGATTGACTTGTGTTTTTTTATAAATTAAAATTCAAAAGTTGAGTGATGATGTACCTGGAATACACGACGACTTCTATACTTGTGTTTGACTGAGTGCAGCTCTGCTCTTCACACTGGCTCCGAAGTGCTGCGGGAAGGGTGCTAATGGGAAAGCAGTCCCAGGGGAGCTTGCTTTAGTCAACAACTCGTAAGTATTTGAAACAGCTTACCACAATAATTACCCAACACTTAGGAGTAACATCTTCATACCAGGTACTCTGTATATGTTAAACCTGACCCTCAGAGACACCCCATAAAGCAAATAGCTTTTTCTATTTTGCAGAGGGGGAAATACTTGGAGAAACTGAGGTCACGGAGCTGGTAAGGAGCCTCAACTTTGCACTCTGACACCCTGCCCTGGCACTGCATTACCTCTCTTACAAGGCCTTTCTCTAAGGGACTTCAAGAATCTGCTTTTTACAGTAATGGTGACATCCCCTGCRTTTTATTTACACTATTTATTAGCCCACCACAGCTTTAGTTCAGGCACAATGCAAAAGTAAACTTTAACCCAAGCCCTGCCCTCATTTTCATAAATTCAAAATTTAGTGAGGTCCAAGTTAATGGCTTTTACTGTATATGGAAAGAGTTTAATAGTCACTTAGCCCTACTCTGTCTCCATTAGCCAATCTCAAAAGCCTCAWAGAGGTTAAGGAAGGGAGAGCAGCGACCTCAAACTGTAATAGACAAGGAGTGCCTGGAATTTGTTCTTCAGCAAAAATCAGAATATAAAATTGTCAATCCATAGCAACAAACTGAAGCCAACAAGTTTAAGTGATCTATTCATCAGAGAAAATTAACCTAATCAGATGCCATATTAAGGAATCATAATTAAAAGTCCATTTCGAATCTCTTTGGTGTCCAGTGAAATGATTTAACACAGCCAGACTGCCCTATCCTTTCTGTGGCAAAGTATAAATGAATATATTACATGATCGTGTGATCATATGATCATCCCTGGCTGTTTAACGGGGCTGTCTCTGCTGTCCTTGCTAAACCTTTTTCTAATGCAGATATGTTTCCCTGTGTACCCCAAGTGGAAAAGTACACAGGATGTGACAGCCCACCAAGCACTTGTCTGTAGCCCTGGTCCCATTGATCTCACAACTGGATGTATGTGACACAGGCTGCAAATATTCAGAATTAACCATATTCACCTTTGGATTGGGGCGCTTGAATTCAAAATCCCACAACTTCGTCTTGACAATACCTTGAAAAGAGCCTCCCTGCAAAGAAACAGGCCTGAGGACTAAGCCGTGCAAATGCAGATGAAGGGCAGCGCTTCCTGTCTTTTGGGCCTGAGGCAAAGGATGGAGTGAGGTCTTCTGAAGTCAGCCAGGACTCTCAGTAGGTCTTTGGCTTCCTGGTGTTAAGCTGTCCAGGGTTTGCTGGATCTGTTTGCTAAGGAGCATGAGCAGATTTGTTGCCCAGTACATGTGGAGTAGATTAATCCTCCATAGCCACTTTATATAAAGCATACATTTTTCTACTCTGAAGTGTACAATATTCCAACTATCTAGGATTTCTGTAGTTTGATAACCTCTCCTCTTCTTTTGCTCAGGCACACCAGGTTGTCACCACGGGATTCAGTCTTCAGGTTTACTTCCAACTCTTTGGCCAGAGCATCAGTGACTACAACAGTCTGCAGAGTCCTCTTTGTAGAATAAAAATAGTGGAGTCAGATCTCTGGAGTTTTCAAAGTCATGGTAGGAAGAGAAAGTTGCTTCCAGTGAGTCAGGACAAATGACCTCTGGGCTCTCACAACCCTTTCCAATCAGTGAGCTTCTGCTTGTTAATTAAACAGTTAACAACGCACTTGAGTCTTATGTGACATTACAGAAATTCCATTTAGAAGAATTAATAATATCAGAAATTAACAAAATCAAAAGTGCTATCATTCTCACTGTAGCAAAACATAATACATGAAAGAGAATAACAATAGATATTACATAAAATAGGGTAGATGGGAGACCTGAATTCAACCTACCATTGCTGACTGAGGCCAAGGTAAGAGGGAGTTTAAGAGGAAAGCTAAAACTCACCTGCTATACAGACTACACAACTAAGACAGGCAGTGTGGCCCTACCTTTAGGGATAATGGGTGATTTAGTGAAAAAGCCTTACTTTGTGGGGAAGTGGGCTGACATTGACTTGAGCTGGCCCAGGCAGCCATCACCCTAAATGATTCTCCCTTCCAGCACAGAGTAAGAGTCAAGGCAGCTGAATCCAGGCTGCAAACTGTTAAAGAGTTCTTTTTAAGTTCTTGCAAGGAGGCCAACAACACTACCAAACTGACAAATTAAGAGATGGAAGGAATTGCAGCAAGAGTCTACACTGAAGAGAACCTGTRGCCTGCCAGCATGCAGGCAGTGCACAGAGAGAGAGCAGAGTSGACAGAAGGCTATCTGTTCATGGTCTGCTGTAGGTTGGGTGACTTCATCCAGAACACAGACTGTTGCAAAACAGCAGAAACAATGCCTACTTGCAAATGTTTTTTGCAAGTCAAACTTTAAGACTTCAGAAATGTTAGGAGATGGCATCTCTAAGGTTGTTTAGGTTAGTGCCTGTGTGTATTCATAATGCCTTCTGTATCATTTAATCTAGTGCTTGTGTGTATATTCATAATGCCTCTGTATCATTTAATCTAGTGCTTGTGTGTATATTCATAATGCCTTCTGTATCATTTAATCTCCAGGCTCACTGTTGGTTGGTTTCCATACTCCTTTGTGTCCAGGAACTCTGCAGAATAATTTTATTTTTCTCTAACTAAGAGTGGTTTAAGCTTGACTGGCCTTTTGCATTATTTTGTTCTGGGTACCATTATACCACATTCTCCAAGTCTCAATGCAGCATAAAGTAAAATCCAACGGACCAAATAAATCCGAGGAGAAATTTATGCTCTAAAAATCTGGCTCCGGACTTTTATCTGACAGTGACTAAACGTTCTCACTGGAAACATGTCTGGGGAAAGTTCCCACTGATCTGTTTCATTGCCAGAGTTTCAGTGGCCGCGCTGAAGTCCCTAGAAAGACGACAAGACTCCTTCTGCTGAACAGATCTCCCTGAGTTAGGGGAACATTGAAATGCTCCACGCCTTTCAGCAGCCTCCAAAGTTAGATGCTTTACCAGATTTTAAAGTTACTCCAAGCCTCCCTGTGGTCCCAGTGTCTCTGCCCGGCTATCTTCACAGTCGCTGCCCTCTCCTAACTAACAGCTTTTGACGTCATTCGGGCTTTGCAAACCGTGCGCAACAGCCCTTGCTCAGACTTCCCAGCCTCCATTAAAGTTATACWGCTTTTGGTTAAGTGTGGAGGCTGGCACCGGAGAGGATCCGTAATGGTGATTATCATGCAAATCAGCCTCCTGCAAGTCAGGCAGCTCCCGGAGGCCTTGCAGCCTGGCTTCCCCAAGTGCCGCCCCATTGTCCCCAGGATAAAGCTCTGCTCCCTTGGCTACTGACTCTGGACGCCTCTGAGA
>BDUI01000479.1:45716-57147 GCA_002335545.1 Apodemus speciosus | reverse complement strand
TTTTTTGAGACAGGGTTTCTCTGTGTAGCCCTGGCTGTCCTGGAACTCACTCTGTAGACCAGGCTGGCCTACAACTCAGAAATCTGCCTGCCTCTTCCTCCCAAGTGCTGGGATTAAAGGCGTGTGCCACCACCGCCCAGCATAGCTGTTCTTAATAAAGGCACAAAACAAAAACAAACAAAAAAACCCACAGATGTGTGGGTGTCTCTGTAATGCATTGACTCAGATGCCTTTGCACACACTCTCAGGAGTATCATGACTGGACAATATGCTTTTGCTCACTTGAGAACTCCACACTGATTTTCATAGTGACTGAAACCCCTCCACTGTGTGCACAAGTCCACTTCTTACCTCTACCCTCATCAAAGGCCAGAACAGCAACTCAGAGACATCAGAGAACTTTTCTAACATCACAAAGCACATAATTAGCAATCCTGTAATTTTTATGCAGATTTTCTGTAGGCAAAGCCTCAAACTAAAATGATGGATTATTCAAGTTACATGAGATAAATGGTTTGGTTATCGARTTTTTCCCTCAGATATAGAAACTGGCGGGAACTGAGATCAGACATGCTGGATGTAGATGGGGAGGGCTCTTTTCTGTAGGAGGGTGGAGAGGGGAAAGTGGGTTGGTGTCTAGTTTGACAAAGGATCTTGTCAACCAGGGGAGCAAATTGACAGCATATACACTGTCTGAAAAGAGGTTAAGTGGGCCCTTGACTTCTTTTAGAGCTAGGTAGATGGCATATAATTCTTTATATTGGGGGAATGTGATTGGGTAACTCTTTGAATCAGATGATAAGGGGTTCGTCCTCAGGGAAATAGTATATTACTGCTGCAGCTCCCCTCTTTGCCCCATTGGTAAATATTGAGGGGGTTCCCACTATGGGCCATTTTGAGAATAGTTTGGAGGGCAGCTATAGCAACAGAGGGAGGACAGAGACCCATTTTTCGTCAGGATAATGGTTATCAATTTGTCCTGGGAATTCTATTAAGCTGATAGCAAAGTGGGAGTGATTTTTGATTAGCCACTGAATGTCAGAGAGGGAGAAGGGGGTGACAAGAATGTCAGGTTCTTTCCCTAGGGTTTGCAGGGCTCTAACACTGCCATTTTTAATCATACTAGCAAGTGCATCTACCTAATTTAAAATTCAGGATGCATCACCCATTGGGGTATGGAGCCATTCCAGCACTCCCTGAGGTTAGTAAAGGACTCCCACAAGTATAGGGGAGGAGTTAAAGAGAAAAAGCTGTATAGGTTTTGTTTGGTCATACCTAGCAAGGGCCATATCTTTTAAGACGGCATTGACAGAATTTAGGGCTTGGACTGCCTCCAGGGACAGTGTTCTTGAGGAGGAGGAACTTTGATCTCCTTTCAGGAGGTTGAAGAGGGGTTACAGGGTGCTTGTAGGAAGGATGAGCCAGGGCCAAAGACAATTGAGGTTGCCCAGAAAGCTCTAGAGGGAGGCGAGACTTAATTTTTGAGGGAAGGAAATAGTGCATTTGAGGGGGCGTATTGAGCTAAGGGAGATCTCTGTTCCTAAAAATTCAATGGGCAGAATTAGTTGGATTTTGTGAAGGGCTGTTTTGAATTCTAGGGCAGATAAGGAAGGTATTAGCTGATCCTTAAGTTGGGAGGGCAAGAGGAAAGAGTCTCCCCATGTTAATATATCATCCATATACTGGTATATATTGAGTCCTTTGTCTAAGTAGGGTCTTAATGCAGTGGTTACAGCCTCCTGACAAATGGTTGGACTGTTAGCCATTCCCTGTGGGAGAACAGCCTATTCATACCATGAGGCTGGGCCAGAGTTGCTAATAGGGGATACAGAGAATGCAAAGCATTGGCAGTCTTTGGRGTAGAAAGGAATGGAAAAAAGGAGTCTTTTATATCTATTGCTAATAGGGGAACACTGACAGTGATGGCTGAGATGTGGGGTAGCCCGCTTTGTTGGGATCCCCAGAATCGCATGGTTTTGTTAATTGCCCTCAAGTATTGTAATAACCTCCATCCCCCTGAGCTCATTTTTTTATAGCACACAGGGGTATTCCATAGACTGCAGGAGGAGGGGAGGTATTGTAGCAACAGCTGTTCTTCTACCAGCTGTGTGAGGGCTTTAAGCTTCTCCCTTGATAGAGGACACTGTGGGACCCAGATAGCTTCATTGGAGAGCCAGTCAAGGCAGGGAGTACTAAATCTAACAGTGGCCCCTAGAATTGAGGGTGACTTGGAGGAGGGTTTTTAGAGTCTCCTTGGGTATTATTTTCTTTATAGGTAATGTCCTCTATTGTAATGTGCTCTCTTTCTGGTTGGGTGATAAGAACCACCTCTAAGGCTTGTAAGATTTCTCTCCCTAGAAGATTGGTGGCTACTTGAGCCACCAGGGGCCATATGAGGCCAGTAGCTCCATCCAGGTCTTCCCACCTATAGGCCTTTTTGGTAACAAATATGTGAGGTACCCCCTATGCCTAGGAGCTGGGGCCCAGGGTTCAGTTGCCAGTCACATGGAATCTCTTGCTGCCTTAAAATTGTCCTGTCTGCTCCAATATCAATAAGGCACTTGAATGGTTTATCATCTATTTTAATGTTTAATTTTGAATAGGAGCCTTCTGAGATGCTGGACACCCATAGACCTCTATGAGAGCAGTCATTCCTCTTACTGTCAGGGCTGAGGGCTGCCCCATCTGAAGTTTAAAGACTCCAGTGGCTTACCATCCTTATCATATACAGTGGTACAGTATCTCTTCCAGTGGAAACCTTTTCTGCAGCAGGGACAGATTTTTGTAAGGGGACTAGGATGTGTTAGGTGGAGAGAGTTTGTGGGTATTCATTCCTCCAATGTCCTGCCTCTCCACATTTGAAGCAGATTCATTCTATTTTTACTGCTGCTACACATGCCTGAGACATGGATATAATCTGGTATGACATGGTTCCTATATCTCTGGTTGCCCCAATCCACCTATCATGATGCTCCTCCCAGAGACCCTGGCTGGCAAGTCTGGATTCAGAAGTCATGCCTTCCCATACAATGGTTTTAAGAAGGAAGTCTCTGGCTGGGGGCTTGGGAATTTTTCTTTCTAGGTTCATTTTAGTTCTGAGAATAAAATCAGTTAGGGCTTCTCCAGGCTTTTGATGGAGAGAGAACAGGGAGGAGGTGAGGTCTTGTGACCCTGAGGGTAGAGTGAACATATACCAAACTTAGGTTACAGAGAGGCAGACCTGCTCATAGTACCCTGCTGGCTGAGTTGCCTGCTGTGCTCTAGTAGAAGAGTCTTCCTAGCCAAAGAGTTCATTAAAACCCCATGGGGGTGTCACCTCTGTCCTGGTTTTGCCTGACTTGTTGAAGGCATTCATCTCAAAATAAGCCTTCCCATTCCAAAAACATTGGTCCAGGAAGGGCAGAACAACAAATATCCCTCCAATCTTGTGGGGTGTTTACGTTGGTAATATGGCTCTGTAGGAGAGATTTTGTCCAAGGTGCATGGATGCCATCTTCCTTCATCGCCTGCCTGGGTTCTTTTAAGACTGAGGCCTGGAGTTGGTACCAATTAAGGGGTTTACTTTGAGTGGGGTTGCTATTAACCAGGAATGCTTGAGCAGTTTGGGTTTCTAGTTCCATAGCAGACTCCTGAACAGCGTGGGAGATGAGGTTAGTTTTTGCAAGAGAGTCTCAGAAATTACAAAGTTGTTGGGTGGTAGATGGTTGGGAGTAAGGGACTCTGGAGTTTTGAGGGGTTTGTCTATGAGTTATAAAGGTGTTTCACTTCTACAGCTTGGAGAAGAGGGAGGATAGAAACCTCTCTGGTCAGATGGAGGGAGGTAAAGTAAGGGAAGAGGAAGGTGGAAGCTCCTTTGTTTTTTTAATGGAGCATTGCCCTTGAGTGGGAGAGGGAGGGGCAGGAGGATCAGAAGGTTTATTTAGAGTTTCCTCCCAGGCATAAGGAGGCAGGGTGGGGAGAGGCAGGGTAGATGGATTTTATTTCCCTTATTGGTTGGGTAAGGGCTGTGAGATCTGAAATAGAGTGGCTTTTAGGACCTTGGTCTTTGGGTTCATCTGACTGAGGGGGCTCAGGAGCTGTGTTGCTATCAGCCTGTCCTATTTTAGATGTCGCTATACATTGCCAAATTGCTGCTAAGATTGGCCAAAAAAAATCACTGGAGGGTGTTTTTCCTTCTCCAGTATCTCTGTTTTTGATGGGAGAAGCTACTCGGATCCATGAGTCCGGGCTTTAAATATTATCATTGGCCATGCATAGCGCTATCTGAAGGGCTTCCTCCCAAAACAAGGAGGCTTGTTTTTATTCCATGGTATTTTAGTAGGGCACATATTTCCCTGGTCTGGGGCGATTTTTTATGTGATAATGAGTTGCCCATGACAGAAAAGAGGAGGAACGCTTGTCCAATGGGAATGTTCCCTTAGCATGTTAGGCTTTGGAGAATTCCACAGAGGTCCAAACACTAAGCCTTCCCACAGATTTAAGAACTGTCAGCCTCCCTATGGCTTTTAAGTGGCTGCTGCATTACCAGATTTTTGTTTTGTTTTGTTTTAAGGAGAAGTTAGATAGAGAGTTTTTGCCAACACCCATTGCGGGCTGTCAGGATTGAGACAGAGTCCAGAGAGACCTTTATACAACATCAGAGAGTAGCTCTAGCCAGGAGGCTTCAGTTGTCCCTTCAGCTTGTCCAAATACACTTGATGGCACTGACTGAAAGCAGACTGGGGTGGGGTGGGGCCTTGGAGAGGWGGAGAAGATAAGTTGTTTGTCTCCAGAGGTTGGGAGACTGGAGGGCTCATCTTCCTGTGTTATCCATTCCGTGCAGTCATTGCTATTCAAGCTCCACATTGGTCACCAGATGTGGTCCTGTGTACTGGAGAGGCTTTCCACTGAGATCTCTGGCCCAGCAAAGGGGATTGAGTGCAGGCAGGGAGGGGAAGCCAGTTCTGCAGCTTCAAAAGCTGCTGCTGCAGTTGGCTCCACCTCTGTCATCACCACCATCTCAGTTACTCCACTCTCCCTGTGCTGGGCTGACCAGAGGGCATCTAGCCAGGGAGGGGTATGGAGGAGCTTCAGGCCTTGCTTTGGGAGAGCTGATCTCTTCCCAAGTGTTACAGCACTTATGACAAAAGCTCTCGGATAATGGAGCTATTCTCGCACACCTTTAATCTGGACAGGATTCTTATATACAACTTTGAGGTGGTTCAGAGTCTGACAGTAGGTGCTCCTCATTGACTTGGTCTGAGAGCTTGGGGAAACCTTATTTGCATGTGGGAGGGTCTGGTGCTGCTCCTATGTGATTGATGGCCATACACCTCTCTGTGGCAGGTGGGGCTGTGGGAGGCTGTAGCTGTGATAGGAGCCAGGGGTAACAAGCACCTGCCAGGTCTCCAGAATTCAAAGGCAGAGCTCGATATGGGACCAGGCTGTCTGTGCACAGCTAATTGCCCAACAGGCACCCACGTTCATAAAAGAAACTTTTAAAAAGCTCAAAGTACACATTGTACCTCACGCAACAATAGTGGGAGACTTCCATGTTGTGGATGGACCTGGTGCTGTTCTTGTGAACCAATCCCCTAATGAATAAAGGAACCAATCACTGGGTGAGTAGGAGGGACTTTGGGGTTGGACYGAGTAAGAGAGGGAGCAGGAGAGAGTTACTTCCTTTTGGAACCAGGACAGCAGAGGGCTAAGATGTAGCTGCTAGAGTTTCCTAGTATCATGGGGGATCTGCAAGGATCTGCCACCAGAGGGACCAGATTTTAATAAGGCTTATAAGATTACCAGAGATTGAGTTACCATTGTCTCTGAACTATGTGTTGTGTTTGCCTGCATGCTGTAGCTCATCTGGGTTTAAGAGAGAAAGTTATGGTGGCCAAGCATGGGTTTGTCTGAGGTGCTCCACAAAGGCCGTGGGGGACTTGAAGCACGGGGTTGGTGTGGTAGTGACTCACCAGTGGGAACCTAGTGAGCTGGGTGGAGATGTTTTGGGATCTCTGGGCCAGTAAATCTCCATGAATATCCAGCGCATGGCCAGCCAGGGCACAGGGGCAAAGAGTTAAAGACACAAGCAGCAGGAATGAGCCAGTGCAACCTTTTGAAATATTTTACTCAACAGATGATGAATCAACATGCTGGCTGGGCACGAATCCACTAGAAATTTAAGATTATTAGCTTGAGAGTTAGAATTTTAGTTATTCCTTTTTTTTTTTTTTTTTTTTTTTTTTTTTTTTTTTTTTTTTTTTGTGAGTGACTGGGTAGCACCGAGATTGGTCACATGGGAACTGAAACATAAAAAGCAGGCTCTCAGATCCCGTACTATGGAGAATGCTGACTGCACTAGGCAGCGAGCTTAACAAGTAAAAACTACCTGCCTTCTATTGGCAGATATTAGAGAAAGTTTGAATTAATTGCTTTAAAGATGGTATAAAGATATATTGATCTAATAGGTCTTACAGGATACTCGATTTCTGTCTAAGTTGGCTTCATCGGAATTCTGGGGTTATATCCGGCTTTGACTAGTGGCTTGCTTATAAGTAGGTATAGATAGAAGTGTGAATCAATTGTTAAGATGGCATAAAGATACATTGCTCTAATATGCCTCACAGGATACTCATATTCTGTCTAACATGAGCTCCACGGGAATATTGAGTTTTATATCCTCTTGGCAACATAGGAAAGGCCTAAGTATAGGCACATACAGTATTTTAGTTTGCTTCATCTGTTACAGATTTTGTCACAATCACATGGTGAATTTCACCTGCTGTTCAGAACTAGAAGAGGGAAAATTCATCACTGATTTCAACTAGAGAAGGCAGTGAACAGGTATTAATAAAATAAATGTCTGTGGCTCCAGGCAGAGAGCTGAACAGATAGATGGTATAACAAGTTGGCTTCTCTAGGCAGAGAGCTGAGCCATAAGATGGTATAAGATTGCTTTACTTGCCTCACAGGATACTCATATTTTGTCTAACGTGGCCTCCATGGGAGTACTGGGTTTTATATCCTCTTGTCAACATAGAAAAAGGCCTAAGAATAGGCACATACAGTATCTTAGTTTACTTCATTTGTTTTAGATTGTTTTAATTTTTGAAATGGGTGTGATGCTGAGTTTTGTGGTTTTATTTGACCTCTCTCCCAGAGAGGTCAAAATGAAGGGTTTTCTGGTTACTGGCTCAAGGATATGCTGATTTGGGAAAAAAAGTTTTGTCTTTGTGTTTTTGGAAAAGGTGATTAAGATCTTCCAGACTTATATGGTTCAGATTTGATAGAGGGAGATGCCCTAAAGAACTAGATTCCAAAGAAACAAACAAAATGGTTATCTTGATGATAAAAAAAAATTGTTGTAAGATTTGTATATTACAGAATATACAACCTTGGTGAGTCTCCCCTTGAACTCCAGATGTCTTAGACTTTTAGCCAAATCCAGCCAAAACACAGACATCAGAGACTAAATCAATCATTGGTGTGGCCTTAAGAAGGCCACACCAACTCTATTTTCCCTACCCTTCCCCCGCTTAAAAAATATCTCAACACCCATATTCAGCTTGAAGAAGTTATGAAGAATAGTCAACCCAGTTCCCTGGACTTTGGGGCTAGAGAGGGTTATTAATAGGTGGTCTTTCTAGGGAATGTAGAGATGGTAATATTAGAACAAGGAGGAACTGATAAAATTGATTACATAGCCATAATCTCATTTAATAGAAATCTATTTCATTGTTACTAAGATGAGATCATAATCTCTTAAATGGTTCATAATTTATTTTGATGTGAAATCAAGAGTTTCATTGGTGTAAATTTCTTCTATTGATACAATTTTTTAAGTACAAGGATTAGATCCAGTCCTTCTATAAATGTTATTTTAATTTGATCTGAGATGTTTAAGCCTGTGAGTTTAGGACCAAATAGCAAATTCATGGCTCTGAATTTATTGTTAGGGTGTTTTCAAGACTTTAATTAGGAATAGCTAAGAGTAATTTAATGGACAACAGTCCAGATTACTTTACATACATAGTTGGTTTTTAGAAACCTTAGAAATCCACAGAATGTGGCATTTAATGTTATTTATTCACTGGTAGTTGAGACTAGTCTACTTCTGACAGTTTTTCCTGTCTTGGATTCAAAGAAGGAATTGAACATCAGTGTGTTACTCCACTTGTAGCGAGAAAGTCACTAGGCAAGAATTGCCTCTTTTTATCTACAGATATACTATCCAAAGAAAGGACACAATTACAGGTTTAGGACAGCTTGGTTCTGCTGAGACAGAATAGTCTAGTCCTTAATATTCCTGTATCTCTAAGGTCTGTCAGATGATCCAGGATAGAAAGCTGAAGACCAATGCTTAAATGTTTTGAAGTAAGGGACTGTCCCGGTGATCAGTCGTCTCTATAAATTGTCTATGTTTTAGAAGCAGTATTAGGCTTCCTATGTATTTTCAGTCAATATCAGTCATTCTTGGATTTCTGACTGGTAGTCTCATAGCCAACCCAAGCTGCTTAGCATTGAGAAAGATGATATAGATTTGAGAGGATGGTTTTCATATGGCTTACAATCTAAGGCCAGGACATGTCAGGTGTAGAATGATAAAGTCTTTTAATTTAGGATAGATGAAAATGTTCTGTCTTAATGACAAAATTGATGAGCTGGGTGTTAGGTTTATCTAAACCTTATAAATTACAAAATGGTAAGACTTGTGCTCTATATTGAAAGAAAGATTTTGTTTTTATTAGAACAGAAAAGAGGAATTATTGTGGATGATCATAGTGTTGTTCTTGTAAAACAATCACCTAATGAATAAAGAAGCAAATCACTGGGTGAGTAGGCGGGACTTCAGGCTTGGATGAAGGAAGAGAAGAAGCAGGAGAGACTTAATTCCTTTTGGAATCCGGACAGCAGAGGGTAAGATGGCTGCTAGAGTTTCCTAGTATCATCCTAGTATCTGCCACTAGGGATCATATTTTAATAAGGCTTACAAGATTAGGTTTTAGTTGTTGCGCCGAGATTGAGTTACCATTGTTCCTGAATTAAGTTTGTGTTGCATTTTCCTTTGCTTGGCAGCTCATCTGGGTTCAAGAGAGAAAGGTCTAGTGGGCAAGTGTGGGTTTGCCTCATGTACTTCATAAGGCCTTGGGAGATTTGAAGCATGGAAATAGCACTTGCCACTGCCAACCTAGCAAGGTGGGTGGAGATATCTCTGGAGCTCCGAGACCAGTGAATCTCAACAAATTTCTAGTGCATGGCTGGCCAGGCCACTGGGGCAGAGAGTCAAAGGAACAAGTGCATGAATGATCTGGTTCCACCTTTTTAAAATTTTCACTCAAAACTTCAACATCTACTCTCATCAATGGACAGATCATGGAAACAGAAACTAAACAGAGAAACAGGGAAACTAAAAGAAGTTATGAACCAAATAGATTTAACAGATACCTATAGAACTTTTTATCCTAAAACAAAAGAATATACTTTCTTCTCAGCACCTCATGGTACCTTCTCCAAAACTGACCATATAATCAGTCACAAAACAGGCCTCAACAGATACAAGAAAATTGAAATAATCCCATGCATCCTATCAGATCACCATGGAGTAAAAGTGGTCTTCAATAACAACAAAAACAATGGAAAGCCCACATACACGTGGAACCTGAACAACACTCTACTCAAGAATAACTTGGTCAAAGAAGAAATAAAGAAAGAAATTAAAGACTTTTTTTCAAATTTAATGAAAATGAAACCACAACATACAAAACCTTATGGGATACAATGAAAACAGTGCTAAGAGGAAAACTCATAGCACTGAGTGCCTCCAAAAGGAAAAAGTAGAGAGCATACAATAGCAGCTTGGCAGCACATCTGAAAGCTCTAGAACAAAAGGAAGCAAATACACTGAAGAGGAGTAGACAGCAGGAAATAATCAAATTGAGGGCTGAAATCAACCAAGTAGAAACAAAAAGGACTATACCAAGAATCAACAAAACCAGGAACGGGTTCTTTGAGAAAATCACCAAGATAGATAAACCCTTAGCCAGACTAACCAGAGGGCACAGAGACAGTATCCAAATTAACAAAATCAGAGATGAAAAGGGAGACATAACAACAGAAACTGAGAAAATCAAAAAAATCATCAGATCCTACTGCAAATGCCCATATTCAACACAACTGGAAAATCTGGATAAAATGGACAATTTTCTAGATAAAAACCAGATACTAAAGCTAAATAATGATCAGATAAATTATCTAAACAGTCCCATAACTCCTAATGAAAGAGAAACAGTCACTAATAGTCTCCCATCCTAAGAAAAAGCCCAGGACCAGATGGGCTTAGTGCAGAGTTCTAACAGACCTTTAAAAAAGACCTAATACCAATACTCTTCAAACTATTCCACAAAATAGAAACAGGAGAAATACTACCCAATTCATTCTATGAAGCCATAATTACTCTGATACCAAAACCACACAAAGATGCAACAAAGAGGAACTTCAAACCAATTTCCCATATGAATATTGATGCAAAAATACTCAATAAAATTCTCAGAAACTGAATCCAAGAACACATCAAAACAATCATCAATCATGATAAAGTAGGCTTCATCCCAGGGATTCAGGAATTGTTCAGTATACAGAAATCCATCAACATAATCCACTATATAAACAAACTCAAAGATAAAAAGCACATGATCATTTCACTTGATGCAGAAAAAGAATTTGATAAAATTGAACACCCTGCAGGATAAAAGCCTTGGAAAGATCAGGGATTCAAGGCCCATACCTAAACATAGTAAAAGCAATATAAGCAAACCAGTAGCCAACATCAAAATAAATGGAGAAAAACTTGAAGCAATCCGACTAAAATCAGGGACTAGACAAGGATCTCCATACCTATTCCATGTAGTACTCGAAGTCCTAGCCAGAATAATTAGACAACTTAAGGAGGTCAAAGGGATACAAATTGAAAAGGAAGTAGTCAAACTATCACTATTTGGAGATGATATGATAGTATATTTAAGTGACCCTAAAAATTCCAGAAGAGAACGCCTTCTTTTTTCTTTGTATTTTTTATTGGATATATTATTTATTTACATTTCATTTCCCTTTTCCTGGTTCCCCGCCCCCCCAAAGCTCCCACATGTCCTTTTCCCTCCACCCGTTCCCCCATCCACCACTTCCCACTTCCCTGTTCTGGTATTCCCCTACACTGATGCATTGGGCCTTTCCAGAACCAGGGTCCACTCTTTGTTCTTGTTGGACATCAATTGGTATGTGGATTGTGTCTTTGGTGTTCCAAGATTCTAGCTAATATCCACTTATCAGTGAGTACATGCCATGAGTATTCTTTTGAGACCGGGTTACATCACGAAGTATGATGTTCTCCAGCTCCATCCATTTCTCTAAGAATTTCATGAATTCATTGTTTCTAGTGGCTGAATAGTATTCCATT
>BDUI01000478.1:204593-217517 GCA_002335545.1 Apodemus speciosus | reverse complement strand
ATAGATAGATAGATAGATAGATAGATAGATAGATAGATAGATAGATAGATAGATAGATAGATGACAAGTAGATAGATAGAATAGTGAGTTATAGAAGTGTGGCTCCTAGCTTCTACACTTAAACACACACACACACATAATTAAAACAAAGTACTTAAAGAATAAAAACTTTTCTGTGCTATAATGCTAAAGTTTTTAAGAAAACAAGACTGTGTCTGGGTGCTTCCATTTTCTCGAAGTTGGCCTGCAAGTCACTAGCTCTCATAGATTTTGAAGCTGGAGTCACACATCTTCTAAGAGGTGTTTTCCATTTTGTTGTTGTTGTTGTTGTTGTTGTTGTGTTGTTGTTGTTGYTGCTGTGGTGGTGGTGGTAGTGGTGGTGGTGGTTCTTCTGTCTGTTTCCTAGAGAAGTCTTATTTTATGTAGATTACTTTCTCACATTGGTCATCTCCATCCTCCGTGGCATATTTTCTTCTTCTTAGCAGCTAAATTCTGGTTGAATATATTTAATTTGCTTTTTACTGAATCAATTCAGCTTTCATCAGATTCTCTTCTGTTTAATGCCACAAACAATTAAGTTTTCCATATGTAGCAATATTTTCACATCATAGGTTGCCAGATTGGTTATTTTCATTTTCCAATTGGTTCTCTCTCTGTCTCACTTACACAGATATATTTCCTAAGTCTGATGGACTTGTTATTTACTTGTCCCACGGGAAAAAGCATACACTCAAGTGGACCTGGAGTCAAGAGGATGATGAATTTTGCATGTTTGTAGTTTCAAAGGTCATAATTTAATACAGAAAGAAATCAAAAGAGGGAAATTACCTTCACAAATTCAGAGTATATATCAGAGGTTCTAAACTCTAAGTAACAGTCAAAAGCAGCTGTGCAGTGTTTATACGGAAGCTTTGTAGAAGAGGCTGGCCTTGTCAGTAAAATGTCTATTTTGTTTCCTCTGATGAAGGGAAGAGGTGAGATTCATACCCAAGCTGTGCAAATGCACAGCTTAGACTGAGCCTAGAGCATTTCCTTCTCTGTTCTAACTATCCCTAGTTTGGGCCTGGAAGCTTCTAGATTTCATAAAATTTAATTCTCCAAGATGATTGATTCAATCCAGCTTCTCTTGGCTTCTGACTGAATTGCTCTGCCTGCCCTCATACTAACTTTGGCAATATGTTCTGATTTTCTGGCTCATTCTCATTCTCTGGTTCATACTGTCTACACCTGTGTCTAGTTTGTTTTCTCTGTAAACTGTCTCTGTAAAACTGTCCCAGTAAAACTGCCATACACACACTAGACCACACTACCACAACCACCTCCGCCACCACCACCATCACCACCACCACCACCACCCTCTCTCTCTTTCTCTCAGCTCTTACTTATGCTTTCTTCCCTTTCTGCATCCCATCCCTGTCTCATTCTGCCAAATCATTCTCTAATTTGTTAACGTTTTCTGTCCCTCAATCAGACCTCATTGTTTGGGATTAAAGCTTTGTACTAAGGGTATGTCTGTATTCCAACCAGATCACACAGACTTAGATCTTTAGATGTGATCCCTTGCCAGAGTAGTCCTGTTGCTGGGCTAAGATTTCTCTACACTTGTCTTTAACAGATCCTCCAAGAGTCAGCCCTTCTGCTATCTGGAATACAGCCCATGCCAGCAACCCACTGCTCATTCTTCTTGCCCCCACACTTGGCAGTTAGTCATGTGAGGTCTTCCTGAAGCATGCCAAGTATTGAGTTGATCACTATAAACTGCAGAAACAGTTTGCCTCCTCTCAAGAGTCCAATCAGATATGCAYATCATGACTGTTCTAAGAGAAGATGGYAATTGATGTGAATTGGAAATATTGGATAATAAGCATCAGAGAATAGACACATATTATATAGTTGCAATACATCATGTGCAAATGCAGCTGGATCCATTTTGATCAAATTCTGGGTCCTCTGAACATATTGAGACAAATTTATTTGTTGTCCTTCACTTAAATCACATTGATCAGTGGTTATTTTTTTCTTAATAAAACTTAATCTGTCTTCTAAGTGATCTCTGAAACAGGGTAATAAACTACTTGTTGCTCATCACACCTGTATATATCAATGTAATTCAAAAGCAGCCTAAAATATTGCATTCAATAAAGTTAGAATCCAGTCGCAACAGTATCACCTGTCCCTGCTCACATATCAGGAAAGCAACTGTGAGTACCTTAGGTTGTGCACGCCATTTCCTTCCTCTTGGAATGGACCATTATGAAACACCTGGAGATTGTTTGATAAATTAAACATGATCTGAAAGAGGAAAAGAATAGACTAATTTTATATATAAACATGTAAAACAGATGAATAAATAAATATAGTATACAATATGAGTTTAGTGGACGTTTGACATATGAAATAATATGCCAGCATAGTTATATCTCAGTTTTGGTATATGTACATGTATTTATGCCAGTGGTAATTTTCAATTTGCAAACTCACTGGTAGGAGCATACATGAAGCACCTGCATCAGAGATCCATTCTCCATGGAGGCCATTGTCCGACTCTGACAATATGGAGCCCAGAAGGAGGAGAGCAGTGGAAAAATCAAAAGCTTTACATATGCCTGCAATAAGAGGTTCCTCTTTCAGTTTGCTGATGGCCTGGCCTCTAGACTAATAGTAATCAGATACCATATGCCGAGCTCAACCCCTACAGCCTCGATGTCTGTCTCCTTCAGACTCGGCTGCTGGGTCAGCAGCTTTGACTGCTTTTGGCAGTGTTTTAATCTTTACAAAAATCCTTAGAGTAATTTCAAATCAGACTGAGTTTTTTAGATACCCCTTTAAGCTAAGGTCTTTCATATCTTAGCCAGAATATTGGGATGCCAAACAAAGCTATAATAGCCGCATGTATTATATTCACATAGATATCTGCTTAGGATGTGTAAATATCCTCTCATGGACTACCAAGGAGTCTGGTCAGCTGATAGTCTAGTATTTTGTATGTACATGTCCACATCTGATTTTCAGCATCTGATTTTACTGGTAATATTCATTGGATCCTTGGATAGTATTTCAATAAAACTGAGACCTCGGATACTTAAAAACCATTGTTCTGTATTCCAAATTCTCATAGAAACATTACCATTTGCTGCTGAAACAAATTGAGATTCATGAAAGGCAGAAGAAGTGAAAGAACTAAAGCAAACATGATTTATAGCAAACATGGCCAGTGTGTTTTAGCTAAATAAGAGTTGAGGAAATATTATTGGACATCTAGAAAGGCCATACTCAGAGTTCCTTGGAAGCTCTAAGATACTTTTAATTTAGAGAGAAAAATGACTTCAAAATCTTCTTTCATTTTTCTGATCACAGCAAAGAAAAATATAACTTTTTATTGTCTGAAAGACTTTGAACTTGCAAACCAAATCTTCAGTAAATGGGAGAACAAAAAAGGACTTTCAGGGGATATTCATCTCAACCTTGTGCAAATGAACTAACTTGGAAAGACACCTTCTCAGAGGTAGGCACTGCCAACTCCTGGAGCTTAAAAGCCCTGCTTGGAGAAGCTGGTCCCTTATATCATCTCTAATAATTCATTTATGGAAAATGACCTTGTTGTGTAACTCTGTTTGGAACTGTTAATTAAAATTAATGAGCATCTCACTGTTTTGTRCTGGCTTACTTTTCAGATCAAGCTAGTTTAATCTGGACTGGTTTGATGTCCTGCTTGTACAGTGTTGACATTCTTCCAAGAAGCCACAGTTAGGCGGTAGAAGGTTAACGTCTAAGTTGGGGAGTAACAGAGTTGGGAAAGTTGAGTGGGTCATGAACAACCCAAAGCAGACTGATGGAGGAGTAAGCTAGCAAATTCTCAGTTACCAGTGTCTGAGACAGGCACCTCTGTTATCAGAAAGATATCTTATAAGTTTTTCAGCTATTAAAACCTATGCATAGACATTGGAGAACATTCTTGTAATTAGATGGACTTGGTTTTCAAAACAAAGCAGATCAAGTAATCCTGTCAGAGACTGTCAGTCTTTTCTCTGTCCATTCTGAATCTTAAGAGCAAAAATAATAACAAATTAGATTTTTTTCTCAATGAAATCTCTGATGTCAGGGGACATTGGAAACAGGGAACATTCCACACTTTAAAACTGTGTTATTTTAAGAGGTGATAATTTTTAACAACTCACTGGATGGATTCTTGAAAGACCCACAAATGAAACGTGAATTACACTTTGAAGATATACATACTTGAGTCACACTGGGGGGCTAACAAAGTTAGAGGAGGCTCAGATAAGATTCAAAAAATGTGTAATAATCACTGTTTTYTACATATCAATCTGCACTGTTCCCCTGTGCTAGCCAACCATGCCAGGTAACTTTGTCTTAGAGATGTCGGCTACAGAATCTTCTGGCAAGCAGAAGTTGACCCTGAGAAGCTGTGGTTTACTAAATATCTCTATGTTTTATTATGCTCAGAATTTCTGACTACCAGTGATCAAATAAGGAAAACATTGTACAAATATATACACCCCCAACGATATACAGATTTGAGAAAATTCTAGCTCAAACCCGTACCGAAGATTGTTGTTGTTGTTGTTGTTGTTGTTGTTGTTGTTGTTTTGTTAAAGATCATCAAGCTGTTTCAAGAGGCAAAAATCAGGAAAATATGAAAAAAATTGAGAGAGGAACAATCTAGAAAAGTAACAATATCTTATTTCTAGATATCTTTTTTTTTTTTTTTACAAAACTGTAAGAGGAGCCTCACGCAGCTTTACACAGAAAAATGGTCCTAGAAAAATGATGAGCACATGTCTCAATGTACCAGAGAAGACCCATAAATAAACTCATATAATGTTGGTAGATAATTTTCATTCAATAACAAAAATATGTTCTTTTGGCCAAATAGTGCTGAAAAAATTCCATGTCTATATAATAAAAGAAATGTTATGATTTTTACCTTGTGATCCAACATAAAACACAATTCATAGTAGATTATGTAACTACATGTAGAACTATAAAAATGTTAGGAACAAAATCTTTGGGGAATTCAAACGTGCAGGGATTTATTAGGCATGACACAGAGTATTAGCCATGGGAGGGGACTGTGCCATGGGAGGGGACTGTGCCTTGGGAGGGGACTGGACCATGGGAGGGGACTGTGCCATGGGAGGGACTGTGCCATGGGAGGGGACTGGACCATGGGAGGGGACTGGACCATGGGAGGGGACTGGACCATGGGAGGGGACTGGACCATGGGAGGGGACTGTGCCATGGGAGAGGACTGTGCCATGGGAGGGACTGTGCCTTGGGAGAGGGGCAGAGCAAGTGGGTTCCATCAAATGGCTTTTAAAAGACATGGTTAAAAGAATGACTAGTCACACGCTAGGAGAAAGTACTTTCATGTTAACAGATAAGCATATATGTCACCACAAAAGATATGTACACTGCAAGTAAATACACAGTTTCTAAGCATCATGCCCTTGTAGGGCATTGATTCAAAAAACAATGAAATATAACTAAACACCATTAGAGTGGCTAAAAACTTAAATGCTGTTCAAATTTTTCAATGTCTCAGACATCAAGGGTGAGAGCAAATCAGCATGGGTTTCAAAATCAGCTTGGCAGTTTCTTAAAAACGTAAACAGAATGAGTTGGTAATCTGACTCCTGGGTATTTACATAAGTGAAATGAAAACTTACATTTATATAAAACCTGTGTGTAAATGCCTATGGCAGCTTTCCTTGTGATTCACAAAAACTGGAACCTGCCCAAATGTCCCACAACGAGAGCATAAACAAATATACTGTAGTGTGGTCATGCAATAAATTGTTACTAATTAATAGAAAGAACTAACTATTGATACCCATAACAATTTGAGAGATTCTGGAATGCATCATTGAAAAACAAAAAGTCAATTTTAAAGGCTATTACCATTATTCTTCCATTTATACTACATACTTGTAAAGGTAAAACTATAAGGAAGCAAAATGTCTAGTGATTGTGAAAGCCTGGGACCTGGGAAGGGAGTTTACTTCAAAGGATCGTGGGGCGGTTGAGCTCTGCTAGAACTGTTCTGCAGACTGTGAAGATAGCAGAGGGTCAGCAATTATGCAATTGTGTTGTTTGCAAAGTGTAAGTGAGACACTAGGTATTGAGGGAGATGTACCAATACCAGGCAAGTTTTCAAGCTGTTAAAGAGTGAGGGATGGTTGAGGCGTGCATGGGAGCAGCACAGGCCAGAGTGAGAAGACAGTGTCTGCCCCTTGTGATCTTTGGCATTTGATTTATTTAGGTCTGTGAGCATGTTACTAAGTCCTCTAAGCCACGTGAGTTCTGTGATATGGAGATGTGTCAGACCCACCTCACAGTGTCCATGTGTACACACACACACACACACACACACACACACACACACACTAGTTGACCGTAGTGCACCCTATCATCCTCTAATCCCTCTCACCTCCCACTGAACCCCTCCTTGCCGATTGCCAACAATTCTTCAGGAGACATGCTATTGGATTGCTAGCCAAACCAAAGATCAGGCACACAGTAGCAGTTGTGAGAACATAACCACGTTTTACTCCACCACCATCACAGCCTTACTCCTTAATTTGCTGAGGGAATCCTTCAAGGAGGCTGTCCATATCACTGCCCATGTCAGGTTTTGCTTCAAGAGAACTAAGGTAATGGGTGTTTTGGTAAGCTGCATTGGAAAAATGCAACCAAATCAAATAACTTATGAAATGTCCATTTCCCATGTCCCCAGCCATGCATACCTTGCTAAGTTCCATTTATATTGCACATCCCCCTCTAGGGCCCACCGCTCTGCTGTCCTATACAGCGGTGCAGTGCAGCACTTACAGACATACATTCCAAACTTTGCTGACTGTGGCCCTGCATTACAATCATGTTCAGCCCTGAGATCCTCACCCTGCTGCCATACAACAGAGAATCTCTGTTTGAAAACGTGGATTGGGCCAGCCATATGGCTCAGCTGCTTAAGGCACTCTACCAAACCCGATGACCACAGTTTGATTCCCAGAACCTACACTGTGGGAGGGGAGAACCGATTCTTTGAAGGTTGTCTTCAGATCATCACATGTGTGTCATGATGTACGCATGCACACACACAGAGACACATACACACTACCATACTATATGCTCTTCACTGTACATCTCTGACCATTTCTTCTGCTTCATGCTCTCTCCTCTCATTCAGTACTTCTTGGCTGCAGCTATGTAAGAGGGGCTGATGTGAGCCTTCGGGCCCCCAGCCCAGACTCACCTTCAGTGCTCACAGGAGTTTTCATTATCTATGCAAAATTAGGAAACTGTGCCCAGGAGACGGTTTGAAGGGAGGAGCGCATAGGCACCCTCTGTCCCATCCAGGAGCTCGTATTTTAAGGTTGACCAAAGATCTTCCTTTGGCTGTCTCCTCTGCCTCAGACTCTCATCCACAGTTGCTTAGACAAGAGCTTGTAACTATTTGTAAAAACGACTTATACTATCAAAACTTAACCCCGGCCTGTGGAGCAAATAAGTTCCATTGTAACAAGATTTAGCAACCAGATGCCTTTGTGAAATATTGTTGTAGTCTTTAAAATGAGATTATTATCTATCTATGGCACCCACGTCTGGTTATGATAGCAGGCTGTGCTTTTGATGGTTTTATAGCTTATACCTGCGCTGTCTAATAGAATACTCTATTGATGGAAGGGCTCTATATCTGCTGGCCATGGAATACTCCGAGTGTGTGCAGCTGTGAAACTGAACTTTTAGCACCCTTTGATTTTAGTTTATTTATACTTGTCCACCATCTTTAGCTGTATTGCACAGGCTTAAAACCTCCTTGCTGTACAAATTAACTTGTGCTTCTTTCTTAAAATTACATTTATATATTGAAGTGTATGCATGTGTGCACATGTGTGCATGTGCTCACATATGCCAAAATGTGAGCATAGAGTTTAGAAGACAAATGTGGAACATGGTTCTCTCCTTCCACCACGGAGAGCAGGGATCAAACTCAGGTCACCAAGCTAGGTAGCCTGCTCAGCCACCTCACCAGCCTCTAACCAGCCTCTTTCTTGGACACTCTGCAGAGTCGCTCCCTGTGATTTTTGTTGATTGGGACTGACAGAGTAGAGTTTGTTAACTAACACTGATCCTTTAATCCCTTCCTTGTATAATTATTGGTATATAAAATAATTTGATACTCTGAAGTTTATAAGTATCCCAAGATTAATAATCAGGATATTTAGCTTAAATCCATAAGAATAGAATGAGTAAACAAAACCAAGTTACCAAGATACTCTGAACAAGAAGGTTTTCTTCAAAACCTATATATATACCTAAATAAATATGTAAATATATATATATATATGATTCTAGTACAGTATCTGTATAGTCTCCAGCTCTCTCAAGAAGAACTGCTTTGAGCCAAATTCTTAGATAAACCTGGGCTTCTTGCATTATTTTCCTTCTCTGATTTGGGAATATGGAGAACCCCCAAAATGTTATGTTCTGCTCCTGTACTTACTCTCCATGTAATAATTAAAAGTCTGAAACATGAGGGTTTTCTTCTCTAGACAATCTAGCCTACTTACAGTCTGTCAGCGTGCAAACCATTGAGTGTACAGGTAGCCATACTAGTAAAACTGTGTGGTCTACACCTCTGCAGCCTGCTCAGTCTTCACCCCTCCAACACTGATAGAGAAGAAATGATGATGAGTTTCAGCAGAGGAGAAGAGAAAGACGAGAAGTCTATTGCCCAATGTGATGCACATAACTTATATGAGTTGTTTAATTCTTGAAAAGGCTTTGAGTAGGGCCTGGAGCTTTCTTATGACAACCACAGAAGTTATACGCATGTGAGTTAGCGTCCACAATAAACATGAATGGTGAAACACACACACAACAAATGTGTATAATTTTCCCTGTCGATTTCAAAACTACTACAAATAAATAAAAATAGAAATAAGTATTAATCTACTTGTCCACTACAAGCATGATCTCAAATGCCAAGTGGCTTTGAGGCTGTGCTTCAGTTTCCTTCTCCTTGGCCTTTTTTACCTGCCTCACTCAATGTGGCATAAAGACAGGACTCTTTAATCTCTGCAAACTTGTTTTCTGCTCTAGGATGATGAGTGCAAAACACAGCCATGTCTGTTGATTTTGATTCTGTTCCAGAGCACTCAGCATAGGGCGTCTACTTTATATCTCTGGAACCTGTTCTATCACCTACATCCCATAAACAGGTCCTCCGTCTGTTGGCCATCTAGACCCTAGGTCAGCCAGTCTATGTCTGTGTGTATCAGTTGTCTGTGGCAGGTTTATCTACTCTAGCCATAGCTGGCCTTGAGCGCTCCACCTCTCTGCTTCAGGTTCTTTGGTGCTGGAATGACAGTAGTGTACCACATCTGTCTCAGTGTCATCTTTCACTCCTTCTCTCAGAGAAAATTGGAGTAAGGAAATCCATTGACTGGATCCTCCATGCTTACTACGGCCAAAGTACCATCTTACTTCCTGGGCAAATGCAAGGTCTCCCCACCATTCTCTCTAGCTCRAGTGTCCATCCCTTCAACCCACTTTCCACTGCTACTGGTTAAGTCTTCCAAAACTATTTTTATATAATATAGTATTCGGTATCTTCATTGGCTCTCCCTGAATTTCACAGCATCAAGCCGTTTGAGCAGTGTTCTACTCTTGCCCTTAATCCTGGAGTTTACCTCACCTTCTCTATCATTACTTTCCTACTGATGCATGGTCTCTTCTTCTGTCTTCATCATATGTTCCTATCTTGACTGTTGGTTACAGAGATTCTCCCTAACTGTTCTAGAACATTCTCTCCTTCCYACACTATCTGTCTGTCTCTCAACCAGCTCAGCTAAGGCTGTCCTGTGTGGCCGTCCATGTGCTCGTCCGTGTTATCACCAGGAGCAAATGTTCACTTGATTCGCTAGTGGGAGGGCAGAGTACAAGTGAGACACTAGACCATGGCCTGATATATATGTGCTCAGTGTCTCTGAGCTGTATTACTATGTATGTTTTTATTATTGCCACTACTACTAATAGAATAATTCTGTAGCATGCTGTTTTTAAATTGATGTGTTCTCAATTCACAACCCCCTGCAGGACAATTCCCATGCGTAGATGCTCTCGGTGCAGTTGGTGGAAGCATACAATGGAATGAGTTATGGGGGTGCCAAATAATTATTATGAGTGGAAAACAGGTTTGGCATTAAAAATCCTTTTAGAAAATCTTTACCCAGTTTGTATATATATCCAAATTATAATATATTTAGTCTCTTCTCAGGGCAGCAGCCTCCCCCTACCCATCTGTCATGTCAGGCTCACTGAGCAGATGCTAATTTACCTTTTTGATAAACCATTTGACAATTTCTGGTCTCAGCTATCGCACACAAGGTTGCACACCAGTGAATTAAATTTGAATCCATATTGTCAAGTGTATATTTAGAATAAAATTATTTGCATCTTCCATCAGCAAACACTTTAGAAGTAAAGTTATATATCATATGAGCCTGTGCATGTAACTTGAATGCAAAAGATAAAAACAGGGCAGAAAAAAAAACATGATCCCCTACTGCCAATGAGGTGAGTGTATCGACTCGGTCATCTGCAGAGTTCCCTTGGACTAGCCTTCTGCAGCTCGCTTCTGGGTGCCCATCCCACTAATCCATTAACTGGAAAGGGCAGTCTTTGTATTCTAATTACCTCAGCTCCCCATGTTGAGTATGCTAAAAGCTAAACACAAGCAATCATATCCTTGTAGTCTGCTTTATCTGCCAACTCCTCAGAAATAATTAACCTATATTGAGAGAAGCAGTCTTTGCTCAAAATGAATTTTACTAATGCGAGGGGGAAATCATGCAGTAAGAATTCCAACAACCTACCATTTGGTGTAAAAACACAGATAACAGGCACCAGCAACTGTTTAATTCAAAACAAAGGAGAAAATTGCCGGCATTTACTTTTATTGCATCAAATACAACACATTTAGATATGCCAGCTATTTTTATGTTTTTATTTTAATTTAGTTATTAATTTTAATTAATCAAGAGTATTGGGCATTTTTATTTTAAATTGAGAATGGTGAATTTTTAACATTTTGACATAAAAACTTCACATTTTTTATTACTATACTCAACAATAGAACAAGGTGTTAAAAATACAGGCGGGGCTACAGGTGGGGAAGACACAAAACAGGACTTTTAAAAGATGGCACAGTTAAGGACAGACACCATTTCCTAAGCACCAGGAGGGAAAGGATAAGACAGCCTCATTGCTTTATTGATAAACTTCTAGAAATAATAGAAAGAGTGCTTGCGACTCTTGTAAAGGAGCCAGGTTCAATTCCCAGCACCCACATGGTGGCATCTCCAAATTCAGTCAGTCATAGAAAGAGACCTAGAAACACACATAAGCAGTGTGATTCTTGGTTCACACACACATCTCCACAGAGCTGTATTATTCTGGGCACCTGTCACAGCAGTAGGGCACGGCCTTGAAAGGAGCTTTCTGTAGTCCTGGCTAACAGCAAAGGGACACAGCCTGACCACAGAGCAATAGGCACCAACAGGGCGTGGCTTGGCAGAGGCCTCTTCTTGCATGCCACACTGGCAAAGCCTGAAATGTTTCCCATCATCTCCTCAGCTCTCCTCCCTTTCTTCCAACTTCAGAAACTTCATCCCTCACCTAAGTTGCCACTTTCACTACTCTGCCCAAGTGGAATTATGAATTTACCATGGCTTGATTGATTGATTGATTGATTTTTGTTAAGCATTCTTTTCATCTGAATTGGGTTCTATAATCCAGATACTTTATCGTTCTGCAATGCTTATAAAATTGGGCAAGTTCAARTGGACAACCCCAGATCTGTTTTACCATTGTTTGTTAGACATKGTTTTGCAAATCACACTAAATAATGCTTTTCTGGGGTTCCTTGGAAATCATACTAGAGCAAAAATATAAGTCCTTGATGAATAGTTTCTCATTACCTAAAACTATATTTCTAATGTTCAAGCATATTTCTCCCTAAAATATTATTTGATATTAATTAGTTAACTCATTACTGTTTTAAATGCTATCCATAATCTGCAACTTACAACAGTCTGCCTACCTAATTATGGCTGTTATCCATTTCTCCTGTCTCTGTGTGCAAGACTTCTTTCTATAAAAGCCAAAACAGTTTGTCCCTGTCATCTGTCTGCCTGTTCTGCTCTCCATCTCCTAGGTTGGTGACTGTCTTGGGGACTATATGATGGCCGYTGCCTGCTGTCTTGCTGACATATTTTTGTATTATTGGCGGGTCACTGTTCAGGAAGCTTGCCTTCTTCCTCACGTAGGTTGTATACCTTAGCACTTCCCTTCTGCAGATGAACTCTCCCATCTGTCTCCAAATTAATTATCTTCATGAAAAGGAGACATCAATTGTAATCAGAAGCATGAGTTTTTAAATAATCCATGACTTGATCCAATTCAAACTACACTATGTATTTTATTATTTTTACTTGTTTTGTTCGGTTAAGATCAGTGGTCTCTATTTTGCATGACAAGAGTAAGGTGTGTAAGTTGAGAAGATGCACTCTGGAGCCAGGCTTTAGTGTTCTGCACACCCAGCACTATACAGTTCCTGGTTCTCTCTGAGCCTCTCTCTCTTGATAAAACCGTGAGTGTGTTTAGGTGATTTCTGAGAGGACTTCGTAGTATGCAGTAATAATGCAAGGGTGGGGCACTGTTGCTCTTTCTATAACGTGCCATTGCTCAGTATGCTCAGTGGGTGCTGACATATTCACCAGTGTACACTGAGATATCCACAAAGATGCAGCAAATCCTAGCTACCACCTCCAAACCAACAAATGCATATATGTGCATACTCTCTTCTCTTCTTCTTCATCTCTCCCTCCCTCCCTCTCT
>BDUI01000478.1:157678-174563 GCA_002335545.1 Apodemus speciosus | reverse complement strand
TAATACTCATCCTTCTTTCTTTCTTTCATTCAGTTCTTTCTTCTGTCTTTCATAAATAAAATTAAAAGCAAAGTTTGGAAGTATTGCATAACAACCAATACCCTCTATGTCTCTAGGCAGACTTAGAAGCTTTAAACAGTTTCTTTGAACTGAAGCTTGTCGTTAAGATTTTCACCTAGAAGTATCATTATTCTTTGTGATTCTTTAATAACATAAAGAATATAACCATGTATATTGAATTTTGAAATTTTGCATAACTCAGACTATTTCCACTTGGCACCAAGGCCTGTGTTTAACATACACACTTCCTGGGGCCTATGCCCTAGCTGTCCTTCTTTCTTTCTGGTTCTCTCTTAAAGGTAAGCCAACAGAGATACACGCAGGGACAAGATATTTAGGGTTGATACATGCAGGGRTAAGATATTTAGGGTTGCTATTTAATAATAAAACATTTACCTATATTAAGCCTAAGTCACTTTGCTACTAAAACTGACCTGCCTCTTTTGAGATAAGAAATTGTTTAGCAACTCATCAGAAAACAGCAGATGAAGTAAAGTAGCCTTTGTTCTATCTCCACAGGAACTGTACTGCTTTAACCCCCAGACTGCTAGGTAACATCACAGGAAGAAAGGAGTACATGTTGAAGAGTGGTTTTAGCCTTTATTTCTAAGTTCTAAAAAGTTTCCAAATATCTGGCTAAACATTCATCTCTCACTAGCTCCACAGGTTCAAAGAGAATGAAAAACCATAACTTTTGTGACTAAGTTGTTAGAGAAGTTTTGTATAGATAAACCCATTCATCATTTAATCTTCTGTCCTTGCACCTATAATAATTCTTTAGTTCCATTTTTATGACCTTTGGTTAGTGGTTTTACTATTGTGGATTGTCCTGATGCTGTTTGAATTCTGATGTTACTACAGAGGGAGACAAAGGTACAAGAAGCTCCAGATCAGGCAATAAGATGAAAACTTGAAAAACACAATAAATATCTTTTGGGTATTATGGAATGATATTTTGAACAGTTCAATAGGGATGGATTTAAAGGAAATTGACCCCTTGCCAGTTATTATTATTATTATAATATTAAGTATCTTCGTTTATTATATCTTCTCAAAAGACAGGGCCCGAGATAAAAAAAAAAAATTACAAGCCTTAGGAAAAAAATTAAAGGAAACACTAAAGCTAAAGGTACAGGATTTTGTAGGTCAAATTGAAAAAAATGAAAGGTGGAAACGGGAACTGGAAAAGATGCTAGAACAAAAGATACCAAAATTCATAGAGAAGACTGAACAACAAAGACATAAACTTAAGACTTGATAACATAGCCTAGAGGAAACATAGAACTAAAGGAATTTATAGTTTAAGATAAGTAACAGAAAGAGGTAAATGAAGGTTTGAGACAGGAGCTAAAACAGATGTTAGAACAAAAAATACAAAATTTCATAGATCAGACTGAACAACAAAGAGATAGCAATAAAATTTAAAAACAGAGTCTAGAAGATAATTTACTAAAGTTAGTAAATCAAAACAAGGTAGGTGCTACAACATCAGAATTACAACATAAAGAAAATTTAAAATTATGGAAACAGGGCCTAGAACAGAAGATATGAGAATTTATAGGACAACATGAACAATAGAAAGAAAAATTTAAGACTTGACAATATTGCCTAGAAGAAACACTAGAACAAAAGGTACAAGAATTAATAGATCATGATAAGCAACAGAGGAAAATAAAAGTTAGAGACAAACGCTTAAAAAGATGCTTGAACAAAGGATATAGCAGCTCACAGACCAGACTGAGAGACAGAGAGAAAATAATTAGAAACAAGACTTGGTGGAAAATCTTTTAAAAATCAATCAAAATAAAATGACAAAAAATATCAGAATTACAATATAAAGAAAAATAAAATGTAGAAACAGAACCTTCARTAGAAAATAAAAGAACTTATGGACAGGAAGAAACAGCAAAAGAGAGAGATGAAACATGGACACAGACCTTAATGGAGGAAGTTAAAATATCAATTTAAAAAAATACTCAGGTAGAGACAAAAGACAAAATTTTTGAAAAGCCAACCAAAGGTTCTTAAAAAGCAAACTTAAGTTTAACYGCTTAGAATACAGCAAAGACCACCAGACAATGATCATTCRCAGGGTAATCAATAATTTAAATGTCAACCTGTGGATGTATTAAAACTGAAACAAAGGAAAGTGTCACTAATTTTAGAATACATTCACCATTTGTAAAACAAATTCTGACTTCTTGGGCTATTAAAAATAAAATAATCCCCCAAGACTGGAAGAATATAACAAAAACAATATTAAAACCTGGGTCGTATTTACAATACTTCTCATGGAAGAGAGAAGAGGTAAAGGAGATAAGAGGACAAAATAGAGCCAGGGATAGAGATATTTTTAAAGAATAGCTATTGGTGAAGGTCGTTTTGCTGAGATAGACGTACAGGCTGTATATGATAAAGAAACCTTGACATTGTATCACTTGACAGGCTTAAATGCCTGAAACAACATCACAGAATCAGGGGAAAGACTTAAACCATTTCCTCAAGTCTTCCAAGGTCTAAAAGAAACATTCTCTGACATTTTACAAGATTTACATCCATTGTTAAAAAAGGAGTATATTGGATCCATCAACAAGAAAGGCACTAAACGAGTCTTTAGCTTTTGAAAATGTGAATGCTAAATACAATGAAATAATCAGACCATTGAGGACAAGGTCAACATCARTAGATGAGATTAGGTATACAGTTGATGTTGGACCTCATTTGCCTAGTGTTACCTTGATAGGAGAAGCTGTCACTAGAGGCCTTGAGAAGACTCAAAACTTCAAATGTCTTCATTGTGATAACAGGGTCATATCAATTACAGAGAAAACCAAATTAATGACAAAAGAGAGTCTTTGCCTTCTAGAATATGTAAAAGATGTAACAAAGACCAACATTAGACTAGAAAACATAGAACAACAACAGACAAATGGGATAACATTTTACCAAAAAGCTCCCAAGATTGGGGGCCTCTTGCAGGCCCCAATGCCAGAGAGAATTCTCATCCTCAGGACAATTATACACCACTGCTCTGGAAACAGATGTTGTGAGACCAGATAACAAGGCCGAGACAAATTCTATCAACAAATCAAAAAACCTAAAAAGGGACCAAAAACTAATATTTTGACAAATTTCTATAGAAGATCAAAGGCCTAAGCTAAGAATATTAACAAATAATATTAAAATTAAAAGGATGGTCCACACTGAAACAGATGCTACCATTATCTCTACAAAATCTTGGCCTACGGATTGGTGACTTCAAGAATTAAACATCCAATTTCAAAGAGTTGGAACTTTATCCCAAATAAAACAAAACACCAAATGGATTAAATATACAGGGCCTAAAGGTCAGATAGAAAAATTAAGGACGTATGTGGCTGATATAGCCAAAAATTTATGGAAAAGAAACCTGTTACAACAATAAAAAAAAAACAAATTAATATCCCTTCAGTTTCAGAGGCTGGCCACAAAATGGTCAGGCTTCTAATAAAAAAATAAAATTAGTTAAGAAATGTTATCAAAGAGAGCTACAGACTGTCCAAACTGTCCATAAACAAGACACAACAAGGTCTAACAATTCAGCTTTATGTCAAGGAGCCACTGCTGTTAAAACACCAACAGTCTTACCACTAAGATGGTTAATTGACCAACCCATTCAGATTAATCAATGACAAAAAATTTTTTAAAAAATTACAGGCTCTAGAAAAAACTTGAAGCTCAACATATAATAGTCCACCAGCCCTTAAAATTTTCTAGTATTTGTTACTTAAAAACTCAAACAAATAGAAGATGCTGCCAGATCTCAGAAAAATTAATAAGATTATTCAGCCAAGAGGTTCTCTACAGCCTAGAAGCCCATTGCCGTCCTTGTTGCCTAAGGAATGACCTATCAGAGTGATTGATCTAAAACACTGTTTTTTCACAATTCCTCTACATGGACATGATAAGAAAAGGTTTCCTTTCTCAGTACCAAACTTTAATAGAAGTTGTCCAATAAAAAATAATCATTAAAAAGTCCTGCCACAAGTAGTGTTAACTAGCTCTACATTGTTTCAATATTTTGGACAACAGCCATTAGAGATGATTCATAAACAACTTCCTCAATCCATTATTTTTCACTATATAGAAGATATCCTAATGGCTGATTCAGATATAATTATCCTAAAATGAATATTTGATACAGTAAAACAAACAAACAAACAAACTTWGCCTTGCTGGCAATGACAAATTGTCTCTTAAAAAATTCAAAAAGAGATTCAATTAATTTTGTAGAATAAGTCTATAGAAGGTTAGGCCATAAAAGGTACAAATCAAAAGAAACCAACTAAGGACACAATGATTTTCAGAAGCTACTAGGAGCTATTAAGTGGCTATGGCCTACAATTGACTTGGCTACTCAAGAACTAAACAATTTATTTCAAACCTTATAATGTGATATAGATTTAAATAGCCTAAGAGAATTATCAGCCAAGTCTGGAAAATGGTTAACTCTAATAAAAAAGAAATTACAAGATACACATCTTGATCATATTGATTCGAAGAAGGCCTGTATCTTAGCTATATTGCCGTCTACTCATTCCCCTATAGGAATTATTATACAGAGAGAAATAGGTATTTTTCACATTTAAACAGACTAAGAAATTAAAAACTTACATAAAAAAGATTTCTGAATTGATACTAAAAAGAAAAATGASACTTTGACAATTAGCTGAAACAGATCCAGCTAAAATTGTGGAACCTTTTTACTAATATTATCTCATTATGGGCATAAAATAAATATTGACAAAAACATAGAGTAATTTCTAGGGTGAAATTAACAACAAATACCCTAAAAATAAATGACTTCAGTTCATAAAAAACTAATTAGATTCTCCCTCATATAATAAAAAGAACTCCAATTTCTAGAGCTCCTACATTTTACACTGATACTAATAAATCTAGTAAGAAAAGATATAAATCAAAAGATATAAATAAGGTGGCTGAGGGTCCTTATAAGTCAGCTCAAAAATCTAAATTATAGCCAGGCGTGGTGGCGCACGCCTGTAATCCCAGCACTTGGGAGGCAGAGGCAGGCAGABTACTGAGTTCGAGGCCAGCCTGGTCTACAGAGTGAGTTACAGGACAGCCAGGGCTACACAGAGAAACGCTGTCTCGAAAAAAAACAAAAAAAAAAAAAAAAGAAAATCTAAATTATATACAATTCATATATCAGATTTTCAAGATTCTCTTAATATATTAACTGACTCTTAATATACAGAAAGAGTTGTCTTACACATAGAGACTGTTACACTTATTCTAGATGATTCTAAATTGACTATTTATTCAGCTACAGCAATGATCAGAAGTAAAAGTCATCCACTATATATAATACACATAAGATTCCACACAGGCCTGCCAGGCCCTCTGAGATAAAGTAATAATAAAATTAATTAGCTATTAATAGAAAGTGTACTAGAAGCTTCAAAATTCCATTAAAAAATCATGTTAACAACAAAGGGTTAAAGAAAAAATTCTCTATCACTTGACAACAATCAAAGGAAATTATGAGACAATATCTTACTTGCTCATTATATAACTAAACTCCATTACCTAAAAGAAGTAACCCTTAGGTATACATCATACTATAGACACATATTCAAGATTTTAATGGACACTAACTTAACTTCAAAAAAGGCTGATTCTATAATTACACATTTGTTAAAAGTTATGACCATTATGTGAATACCCCTACAAATTAAAATGGGTAATAGTCCGACATATGTCTCTAATAAGATAAAACAAATTTTTACATATCATAATATAAAACATGTTACAGACTTATCACATATTCCTACAGGACAAATAATTGTGAAGAGATCTAATCATACTGTAAAAGAGATACTTAACAGACAAAAGGGGACAATGATGAAAGACCCCAGAGATAAATGACATAGTACTTTATTAACGGTATTTTATTTTCAAATGTTARTGAGAAAAAAACTATAACTACTTAAAGACATTATATTGAAAAAAACTACTATATTAAACCAGCCTGTTTATAATAAAGATGTTCTCACATTAAAATAAAAATAAAAATGTGTGACACTGGGAGAGATATTATGCCTATTTTTTCACAGGAAAAGAAAAGCTATGGGTTCCTTCCATGTTAATAAAAACAAAACATGACAAAGAGAGACACACCCTCCCAAAGACCTGTGCACAGGGACAACTCTGGAACTGGCTAAGATTTAAATGTTTATATACAACCAATAGCTCTTATTAGATACAAAATTCTCATAAATATTATTATATGCCATCCTTTAAGATGACATAAATAGAAATTTATATTGTAGYTTATGTGATCAAACTAACCTCTAAAGAAAGACAGTTCTTTAGATTCACCTTCAGAGATGCTAAGATTTTGAGACCTTCCATTGCAGCTCCTTGCTTGATTCTACCTCAACTACATCAAAGCTGTTTCTTCTAAAGACTTAATTCCAAGACGTTTTCAGAACTAGCTAGCCCATCCAGTGTTTCAGACTGTTACAGTTATGACCTCAGCTAAGCCATAAACTTTCTCAACACATAGAGACTAGACAACAAATAATGCCAGCTAACCTTCAATTAACAGAGTCAATTTTCCTAGTTCCCTCTGGGCCCTCAGAAGGGAATTCTTTGCCCCAATTCAGCTAGAACCAAACAAAAAATCATCATCCCAGTTTCTTATGTTGGGGTAGATGGTTCTGGTTATTTTAAAATTATAAATATGTTGTCATTTACAAATATAGTAGTCTTGGACAGGGAGAAAACTAAAGAACTTAGATTCAGAGATTTCTACCTTTTCTTTTCTCTTCTCTTTCCTTCTTTGTTAGATGAAGGACAGGGGTGGAATACAAAAGGAGGAATATAGTAGTATTACAGAAATTAAAGAAATAGACAAATAGGGATAGACTATTAAATTGACCATTCAACAATATATTGTATAGCCATAATTTTTCATTGATAGAAATCTTTATGTTTAATGCAAATTTGAAGTTATAATTTTTATCTTGGTACAGAATTTGTATATTAATAAAGTTTAAGGTTTGCATTGGTATAAAATTTTGTATAGTGATACAGAGTTTACAATTAATATTATCACTCTTAGACTGGCATTATGCCTATGTAAATCATTTAAGAATACGAAGATTTAGACCCAGTCCTTATAATAGCTGCTATTACACGCTGTTTAGGATGATTAAGTGTTACAAGTTAATAGATAGTGAGGCTTGTGGTCATATTTGATTCTATTTTGCTAATTGCAACAAGTGTTTTCAAGATTATTCAAATAGTAAATAGTTAAGAATAATCAATATTTGACAATTCGGTTATTATAGATAATAGAGATAGATAGATAGATAGATAGATAGATAGATAGATAGATAGATAGATAGATAGATAGATAGATAGNAGATAGATAGATAGATAGATAGATAGATAGATAGATAGATAGATAGATAGATAGATAGATAGATAGTCTTCAAAAGCATCAGAGATCCACAGAATATGACATTTAATATTATTTCATTACTAAGATCAATTGACTACATGTCATGTGTGCTCCTGTTAGTATCCCCATTTGACTTCAAGGAAGATATTGAGCATCATTACCTCCAGATGGAGTTTCTTCAATCATGACAAGGTAGCCACTGGGCAAGAATTGCCCTAATTCATTTATAGACAAAAAATGTTTTCCAAAATAGAGTACAAACAGATGTGGGATAGTTAACTGATAAGTTCTGCCAAGACAGGACAAGCTAGTCCTTCAGAATCTCTGCTTCTCTTAAGGTCTATCAGATGGTTCTTGGCTAGAAGGCTGGAGACAGATGTTCTAATGTCATAAGAAATCCAGAGACTGTCTAGGCAGTGAGCTGTCTCTATAAATTATATAGCCTTGGAAACTATGTTTTGTACTTTCTACATATTCAGGTAATATTTAATTCTTCTCATATCTCAGACAGGATTGAAGACTAGTTATAGTCTCATATTGAACTTAAGTTGTTTAACATTAAAGAAGATGTTCCAGATTTGAAAGGATGGATTTCAAAGATAATAAAAGTTAAAATCATCATAAATCAGATACAGAATTATAAACTCTTTAAGTTAGGATAGATGGTARAGTACTTTATCTAACTTGACAAATATGATGAACTAGAAGTTAAGTGTATATCATACTTTGTAATTTACACAATTATTATGGTTGTGCTTGATTTATATCTGAAAGAGCCTTTTTACTGGACAAAAGGGAGAAATATTGTGGGTTATCCTGGTGCTGCTTGAATTCTGATGTTAATTGTGCTTCCTCAAGAGGAGTGGCTCCTGAGGAGCAGTCAATCACATATTCAGGTGATTTATTGGTCAATAAGGGCTATAACCCATGAYTGGGCAGTGAGGGCAGGCATAGAGAAGAGAATGAGAAGGGAAGGAAAGAGGACGGAAAGGATGATAGGAAGAACTCAAGATGGAGCAGAACCACACGGCCATGGGAAACTGAAAGTAGCAAAGTGTCTTTTAGCTGGAGAATAAGTTAATATAGTGCTAGTTCTACCCAATCCAGGCTTATTAATTATAAATATAATAACAAGATTGTGTGTGTTTTTTATATGGCATTATTGGGATTGGAAATTACTGCAACATTTTACAACCTCTTGGAATGTATTCTGAGTTATAGATGTCTGCTTGCTATATCCGAAGCAATTAACTCATGACACTTGAAGACTGGCAGAGTTCTCATTGAAATTTTTATTATCAGAGAGGACTTAATAGCAGTCCTATTATAAAAGAGCTTCATAATTACTAATATAATTTTGGGAATTTTTATAGGATCATCACCAAGAATTAAGAAATCATTTATTTGTCTATATAGCATCACTATAAAATAGTATATCTTCATTGTTCTGTAAAGATCAGATCAAAAGGGTAGGCTAATATCTAATAATTGTTATATATGTTTAAGAATAAAAGAAAAAGCATAGTAAGAGCAGGAATCCTTCCTAAAATAAAAATCTCCTTGGCCTTGCCTAAAGGAGCCATCCTGTCACCAACCTTGACAGTCCATGGCAGAACCATCTCAGGAGGATCACCTTTTAGGGTTTTAGCTTCTCCTTGATGGTTCTTGGCAGACACTGGAGTCATTTAAAGTGTATTATTGAGAGAGAAAGTTAAATATCACGGTGTGCATTAAACTAAAAAATGGGCATTGGTTCTGAGCATCTACATTTTGTTTGGTCTGTTAGATATTTCAAGCTGACTTTCCTGCTAATTGAGCTATAAAGCTTAAAATATAAAGTTGAATCCTAACTTAGCGGAAGACAAGGTGAGCAACACACATGCTGGGATCACACAGTTCACCAACAATGAAAGCACCACTAGAACCCATGTCTCCTGGATGGATACCACTCAGCTACCCATTCTCCTAGCTTARTAATGTCCTCCCAAGCAGATGAATAAGGATGTATTTGCAGACTTCCAGTCCAAATGTTTCTAAAACTGAGCTGTGCTTTGATAATCATTCTTGGCTGGGGATGATTAGGGCAGAGAGGACTCTGATTCTGCCTCCCTGTTCTGAACTACTATCTTTCTATCATTTGTGGCCTTTCACTGACGTTGACCTCCAGGTCCTGTCAGATATCATCAAAGGTGAAAAAATTGTCTCTMACAGGTTTCCTTTCTGGCTGACAGAAGCCACCAATTTTTATGAAAGCAACTACATGATTTCTTAAGTGCTTGGGCCTCATAGCAGGGGCAGACTAGACCTGGGTTTCCATGGCTCATCTTTATAGACAATGTAACTCACTGTCTGAGTAATATGCAAATCTGAAAGAAATTAGGAAAATGAGGCTATATCTAAATCTAAAGAAAATCATGTATCCCTGATTTTCAATTATAGTATCATATTGTGTATTCTTCTCTATTCAAGTGTACTTATATAGTTTTCAATTTTTGCTACGTTCTGAAAATCATTTTGTGCATTATATTGTTTTATTTTCTCTGACACATAAAGTATATCATAATATGAATTTTAATGACTTTGTAGAAATTTATTACACTGAAGATAYAATAGTTTAATTAATTCATGCTGTATAGTATATTTAAATTGCTTGAAATTTTACAAATTTGTAAAGTAGATAAATATGATTTCTTACCATATTCAATCCATATTTAATGTGGACTTTTGGAAGAAAAATACATAAAGAATAAAAAAGATTAACCTTATTCTGAAAAATATAATTTTATGGTTTTGAAAAGGTAAGTCAGTATGAATGCATATTTCTGGAATGGTAATTAAGTCAATTGAAAAATATTAGCCTTGTACAAAGACAGGCAGAAGGTGGAGAATGTAAGCGTTGTATCAAGGCATCTGTGCTGACAGCCATGAACATTTTTCTTACCCATATTTAGTGACATCATTAAGCCACATTTTTCAAAATGTCTACATGTGAAATATACTTGTACAAAATCTTTCATAATATATTTAGCAGTTTTCCAGAAACTCTAACCATGATACTAGGGTGGTAGACAGCCTTTCTGAATCTTTCTACTGCCTTCTTAGGATATTCATAGATGAAAAAGTCATCTTCGGGAATTGTGCAAATTTTCTAACTAGAAATGTTTGCGTTGAAGATATACATGATTTAAGACAGCTATATAAGACTTAAACAAATATAATTAGATCTGAATTTGTGGTTCTGGAAAATGTAAGGATGATTAACATGTCASTGGCATAATCACCACTGCCTTTTCAACAAAGGAATCCATGATTACCAGACTATCTAGCACTGCCAGAATTCCACTGTGTACTGCTGGCCCACTAATTTCTAAAAGACTTCGGTCCCTTTCAGTTAAATAATCAAATAAATAAGAAACACAAAGTCATCATGGATCTTGGCCCACTTACAGCAGAACTGCCTACATTCAAAACAAAACTGTTGTGGTTTGAATAGTAAGTGTACCCCATAGGTTCATGTGTTTGAACAATTTGCCTCCAGTTGATGGCACTGTTTGGAGAGGTTTGGGACCTCTAGGAGGTGCAGCTTTGCTGGAAGAAGTACATCACTGGGGACAGGCATTGAGGGTTTCCAGTCTCACCCTACTTCCTGTTAACTTTGTTTCCTGCGTGTGGATGAAAATGTGATCTGTCTCCTTCCTGTTTCTTTAGCCACAGCCTCCTCCTGCCCTATAATGAACTTAGTCCTGTAATTATAAGTCATAATAAATCTTCATTCCTTCCATTACTTCTGATCATGGTATTTTATCACATCAGTAGAAAAATAACTAATATAAAAATTGACACTGGAAGTAGGCTGTTAATAGGAAGAGCCTGACCTTGTTGTTGTCGCTGTTGTTATTGTTGTTGTGATTTGGTTGTTTTTGTTTTTTCAGAGCAATTTGGAAAACTTTGTAATATTGGACTAGAAAATCCTCTGAGATAAGCATGGCTTAACAAGCTACTCTGGTAGGACCCTGGAAGAGAGTACCGCAGAATGATCCCAGTATGTCAGGTTCCAGGGATCAGAGGAGGAACAAGGATCCTTAGCAACTGGGATAGAAGCCACTCCTGTGATATTTTGACAAATAATCTAGGTATATGTATTCTGCCTGTGTCCTGAAAGGTCACATGAAGCTAAATTCCAAAGTAATAGACTAATTTCTTTGGAAGAAGAAATTTCAAGAGAGCATTTATGGTATGGTTATTACTGATAACTCTTTTGTGAATCTGCAATGGCAAAAAGCAACAAGTAAGGCAGAAAGACATAAAAATGTACACTATGGACTCAATTCTTCTAGAACTACAAAAGAAAATCATCTTTTCTTTAGAAAGCTGTGTTTGTTGTGGTATTTTATTACAGCAACAGAAAAAGTAACAGCAAATAAGTAACATGAACATAATTTTGATTTTGGAGGTAGTGGTTTGGAACTATAAAAATACAGGTAATTAGGGCAAGAGAAATGTCTCAGTAAAGACTTGCAGAGATCCTGGGTTCCAGTCTCAGACTCCACACAGCAGTTCACAATGGTCTGTAACTACAAATCCATGGAATTCAACGCCTTCTGCTGGCTTATATGGATACCACATGCACATGGCACACATTATAAGCAAATGTCTCATATTCATAAAACAAAAATAAAATATTCTTTAAAATGAAAACATACAACAATTTTGCCCTGTCCCAAGCCTCAGATATATACATAATATACAATTCAAGAGGACTTGATTTAGAAAACATATCCTCTAGCTGCCAAACAGGTTTTCACATACAAACACAACATCAATCAGCTTCCATGGAGCCAAAACCATGGTGACATTTGAGCATTTGGAGCTGAGCTCTAAAGAAATACTGGTGACCTATTTCTGTAGTAATACTTGAGTTTATCTAAGAAAAGTAAAACATGATAATGAAATCTGTAGGCTGTATTCTGTTAGACACTGATTATAGCCATTTCCACATGCCCACAAGCACAYATTAGGTCTTGAGCTGAAGACAGAAAGCTAAGCTTAATGGCTGTGGATATGACTGAACACCAAGAGTGATGGATGTTTCAGGAGAGGCCACCATTCTATTATCACTAGACCATCAAGTATAGTGTAKGCTGTCCCAAGCATAGACACAGCTACTGGTCTTTAGAGATGAGTACATTCACATAAATGACTCTGTCTCAGTGATAGACATAACTGGGGTCAATCCAGACTTTCAATTTAATGATAAAGATCTAAACTACAAATTTGCTGTAGATTAATGCTGAGATTCTCTAAATCAGTTGTTCTCAACTTTCTTAATGCTGTGACCCTTTAATACATTTCCTCATGATGTGGTGACCCCCAACCATAAAATTATTTTTGTTGCTAATTTATAAATGTAATTTTGCTACTGTTGCGAGTCTTAACCTGTGTTTTCTGATGGTCATAGGTGACTCCCAAGGGGGTCACAAATCGCAGGTGAGAACTGCTGCTCTAAGGTGCCACAKCATCGCACAGTGGGAGCAAGGCTCAAAGCTGACCTTGCTTGTGTGGCCCCTAAGATTAAAGATGCAGGTGCTGCGGCAGCATACATATTCAGGCATTTCCTGCAGCTCACTCTTCCTGCCCTGTGTAATTACTCCCTCAATGACATTTTTTTTTAAATCTCTCACTTCAAAAATTCTTCTGTGCATGATTTTTTCACCCAAATGGAATTTCTTCCCCAGCCCTAGTGTTGTTTATGTTATAAATCAAAATAAATATCCCTATAGATTGAATTATGTTTTCCTTTGGCACCTGATGCTATTTTATAAAAAGTCCTGAAGTTATCAGTTATGTCAGTTGCCACTCCAGGCAAGTAAAAGAAAGCATCAAATTTAGTAATCATGGATTTAAATCACCTTTACATATACACATGATTAGTATACAATAAGTCGAACAAGGGTTATTATCATTAGTGCTCCAGTGAGGAAAGCACTCCATGTTTAGGGATGTTTCTCGTATTGGTCAGTGCCACCTGCTTAGTTGGTACTCAGATTTTCTACTTTAGCTTTCCCCATTCGTAGTTCTTATTCTTCAATAAAAATCAGACTGATGCTGTGTGTGTAGTGTGTATGTGTGTGTAAACTTAGAAACTATAGAACACACACACACACACACACACACACACACACACACACACACACCTAGAGAATAGAAACCTATTTGCCTAGGATTCCTACTCCACCCTTACACTTTCACCAGAAGCAGACAGGAATATGACATTTCCTGTGAACTCACAGAGAAGCAGGATGATGACCCCCTTCCCCTGCATGCATGGGAAGAAACACAAGAGGAAATAACCTTCCAACCTGGAAATACACATAGCGTGAGTCACCTCTTTTAAAGTAATGGTGATAGTCTCTATCCTCTGTACTCCTTGCCTGGATAAAGTTGAAAGAAAAAACTTCCAGCCAGAAATCAGGGCCTTGGGTTGTTATGTAGCTCATTTAAATGAAAGCGAGTCTTCTCTCCATTCCCACAGACATGTGGCTATAAGTAAAACCCAATAAATAAAGAAACAATAATAGGAAGAGTTAACCACAAGAAAGAGACAACTGATGCTGTCTAAAGGACAGTCATGTGTACAATATGCAAACATCACATGAAAGCAAATTTAAAAACAAAGGCAAGTCATCTCAGGTGATAGGAATTTCTAAATCTTTTAGCAATGACTCTATTAGCACCTGAATCTTGGGAAATACCTAATCATATTTATTAAGGCAACGCCAACCAGAGCATAATCTTGCTTTGCTTGGCACATCAGCTGGCATACTTCTGCACAGTGATGTCAACACACAGAGTGGGGCTTTGTTTGGAAGAAAAAGCTCTTAAGTTCTTGTCAGTCATATATTTTACATGGGACCTATGAGTCCAGAACAATGAGAAACTCATCTGGCTTCATTAATACTCCTGTCTTCTCCTTCAGACACTCTTTTCCAAGGACATCAGGGCAAGTCTAGTTATCCAAAGCTCTGTTTAAACTGAGCATTCCATGATGACATGGACTTTTCTGTTTCTAAGAACTAACTGAATTGACTGGCGGACATTTTATGCTCAGGAAATGTGGAAATTAATTACAATTCTCTTCACTTTTAGAGTCATTGGTACAGGAGCAGCAAAGCCAGGTTATGACAGCAAAGAAAGAAATGGCAATGGCTAAAGGGTTCAAAGGTAACAATATTTAAAGTGATTAAGTGAGAGAAGGGAGAGAAAGGTGGAGTCCCTGTGAGGAACATTGATAGTTAGTACTCAAGGCAGTAAGGACCTTAATTACATTTTTGAAATTTTTAAATTATATTTAGTAAAGAAACACTTTTAATTATTAAACGCCTAAGTGTACTTATTAGTTAGCTCACATTTCCCAAAGTAAATGAGTTATTCATCAAAAATGCTAATTCTGTTGACCAATTAACACATTAGTATTGATCATAAAAACTCAATTCCTGAATGTAGAGAGAATCTCTTACAAGCACCACCTGTCAATAAAAAAGCTGATGGTCAGTGAGATGAGGAAGGAAATAGGACATGAGACACTGGCAGGAAGAGTAAAAGGATTCTGGGAAATAGCACAAGAATAAAAGAAGCCATTGGGGAGAGATTTGAAAGACAGAAGGAGGAGACTGTCATTAACCAGCAGGTAGCCAGACTCAGGGAGACCATCAGAGAGAGAGGCATGAGGACTTAAAGAGAGGTAAGAATCCTAATGGTAGACACAGAAAAATTTGAATGGGTTAAATAAGTTATAAGCTAGTCAGGTAATGAGCCAAAGCTTATGGCATAGTCATTTTATAATAAATAATTATTCTCAGAGTCATCATTCTGGGAGTTGAGGCTGGAAAAGGAAAGCAGAATTTAAAAAATTATTTTTAACACCTGAAAAATTCAATTCCCAAAGCCTCCTATGACACCAGTATTCTAAATGGCTTTGTTGTAACAATGGAAATATCCTTAAGCTATTCTCACTCAGTTTAACAGAGTCCTATGTAACAATAAATACAGCAAGAGGGGACTCAGTGAGCCCAGGCATAGTGACCTTTTGACAATTAGCACACCATGGGTAGGAATGGTACATCTTTTATGTCCACTTAGCTTTGAGTTGCTATAACAAAATACCAGGATAGTTAACTTTAAAAGGGGGGGGGGTATTTACTTCATTTAGTTCTTTTGGAACCTGTAATGTTGGTGTGATTTGGCAGAAAAGCTGCTTAAACCACAGACTAGGGAACCAAGCAAGGGGAGGAGCAGACAAGAGCCAGTAGCCCCTTAGGGTGCTTTCCCAGTGACCAGAGACCTACCACAGGCCCCACTTCAAAAATCTGCAACGCCCTGACAATAGCATCCTGGGAGCTAAGCCTTGAACACAGAAGGACATCTTTTGTCCAAGTGATAACAGATTGCAAGAATGTCTCTGAGAGGAGCATGCTTATATCCCTTATGGACCAAAAGAGAATTGCTGATCTTTATTTCATAATTTTAATTTTATTTTTGTAAAATAAGCATCTCTTAACCTGAAAGGAAAAAAAGGAGGCAAAGCATCTACATGTAGTGCAACATCTGTCCAGGTGTGAACCTCCCACTCCTCCCACATCTGGTGTTATATTTGTATGTGACATGTGTGATATACTGTATCGTGTATCTACTATCTTGTTTGTGACTACCCTCTGGTTTAAAAAAAAGCTTAAAGATAGTACCTCAAGCAAAACACTGAGACAAAAGCAAATAATGAATTAATTATTACAGTCAATAAAAGTAAACAAGCAAAACAAGTGAGGACACAGTGTCCCAGAGGATCCAGTGTGTAAGTCTTAACTGKAGTGTCAGTAGAATTCTCTGTAGAAGAATTCTTCTTATTCTTCCGCATAAGAAGTGAGGCCGAGGCAAGGAAGGGGCAAGGACTGAAGACAAGTCAAGGGTCACTCCTTGAGAGAGAGCTTACTGAAACTARTTTATCAATAAGAAAGAGGCAGGGAGAGAAACAGTGAAGATACATAAATAACAAACATATCCTTTCCAGAATAGTTAYACTATCACAGAGGATAGTAAATCTCTGCAAGGGTATGGGCTCTTTGATGCTCTTGTGCATCAAAGACAAGATCCAGCTCTGATGACAACACATTATGACTGCATGTAATGAAATAGCCATGGAACCTGTGGAATGGATAGTGAATCACTGAATACTTAAACTGCTTCTTTTATTGTGTATATATATATATATATAGATAGATAAATAGATAGATAGATAGAGAGATAGAGATAGATAGATAGATAGATAGATAGATAGATAGATAGATAGATAGATAGATAGAT
>BDUI01000478.1:69319-82043 GCA_002335545.1 Apodemus speciosus | reverse complement strand
ATATATATATATATATATATATATATATATATATATATCGTGAGCCTTAGAGAGGACCTGGCATGTGGCTCACTTAGAGCTATAGTGGCAAGTCCTCTCAGGATATTAGTGAACCCTTTGCACACATACATACATGTAAACATGAGCACATGCATGTGTGTGCACACACACATACATGTAAAGCCTATTGGTGCTTTTCCTTATCTATGTGAATATTTTTGTGTTTCTTTTGCATGAAAATAAAGGTTTGCAATGGCCGAGAGTCTCTGGTACAGTGTTTCCTGGGGAGCTTGGAGGCCTGCTCTTCCCTAATCTAGGCATTCATGTACCCACTGCTTTATTTTATACTCAGGTAACAAAGAACTTTCCCTTTACCCTCAGGATAAAGTTTTATGAGGATCATACTCATCAAGTTGTATTTTTAGTATTCATTGGTAAGTTCAGATTGACTGAACTACTCTTCAAAGCTGTGGTCATTATGTCCATTCTAAAAAGCCAACCCCAGTTTCCTGGACAACACAGGAAATAAATTTCTAACCTAACCCATTTGTTTATATATAAAAAAAAACTAACTAAAATAATAACCAAGGAGAACTCAACAAAAAATACTTCAGTAATCCTATTTTAAAAGCATCTGATCTTAAAAACAGTGTTTACAGGGAAAGCGTTCACGTGCCAACTGCTGCCCACCCTTCTGGGTTGGTTGCCAACTTTTACTGTTTCCTTTGAGAGGTAGGTAAGGATGGCAGATGAAGATACCTCAACAAAGCCAATTTAGATTTCAGCAAGCATTTGGCAAATTCTCCGAGATATTCCTGTCAATAACTCAGTGAAATACAGTTGGCTTTAGGAGAATGTTTTGAGAATTCAGGGTTTGGAGAACCAGGACTTGGGACGTTGAGATCAGCTGTCTGATGTTAGCTGATAAGTTGCTTCCCTGTAGAGAGAAACTGGCTGGTGCCCACTGCCTCCAGGAAGGATTCTACTGTGAGCCTTGACGAGGTTTGTAGACCTGGCTGATTTAGGCAATGGTGACAAGAGCCCCTCAGAATATTAGTAGGTCCTCTGAACAACAGCAACAACATGAACAGAGATAAATTATTTTAGGGGGTTCTAGATTAAAAGCACACTACTTTCTGCATTTTAAAAACTCCCAGGGGTTTTAGAATCCAGATTTTCACTGTGGGACCTCATAAAAAGCCATGTCCACTTATTCCAGAAGACACCTGGGCTGGTGAAGTTTTGAATGAGGGTCTAGGTGAGGCCCCCCCTCGGACTCATGGCAAGGGAGGTTGAAGGCTACAGCTGTGAGAGTAGGGAGGAAGGTTCCTGTGAAAGCCACAGGGAAATTCCCTTGAAGGCCTTCAGGGAGCTCACAGCACCAGAGAGGCTTGTGAGTCGTGATGGAGASTAAGTAGGATGCATGCACACAAGGGCTTCTCTTCTGAACACACACAGAGTTCTTGTGAAGGTTAATGGATTTGAACCAAAAACACCTATGTCTTAGCCATTTACAGCTCTCTTTGGTATGGAAAGAACAGAATAGTCTCTGTACAAACAGAAGCAGCATGTAATATTTGCTATATTTTCCAATTTATTGCTCTGACTAAATGATTCTTCAGAAGAGTAAAAAAAAATGTCCATTATTAGCAATAATTTGGGTCCCAGTTCATGTGTGTGTGTGTGTGTGTGTGCTTGTGTGTGTGTTTCAACTTTTACTGGTTTTTGTCCAAATTTACTTTTTTTTTGGCTGAAATTACCAGATTACTACCTCAATCTTTGTGATTTGATTTATTTTCTACTTCTTGGAAATTGATTTTTGATTAAGAATTAATAGAATAATGTTCTTTAAGTGAAAGCATACTACATAATTGGTAGGTTTTAAGGTTCATAAATTGAGTATTGATTATAGTATAATACTTAAACATTTTATTTGCATTTTACCATCCATGTGGGACACAGTTGTAAAACTGATAGTTTCTAACTACTCATAATTTAAAATCTACTGTAGAATACAGAGAAGTCAGGGGCAATTGTTAAACTCAGGCAATTTGTGCATTACATTTCATTATAGAGGCCAACTATTTAGTTAAGTCATTATATTGTCTTGCAATGTTAATTTAAATTCTGTAGTAAAGGACTTCCTAGTACTTTTTTTAATAAGCAAAGGATTGGGGAGAAGGGGTTGGAGGTCAAGTAGAGAGAGGCTGGAAGGCATGTAGTAGGGCTTATATATGAAGAAGTACAGACTTGGCAGGACATATAGATTTGAAAATATATGCAGGCATGATTTTTAATACTAAGATGTACAGATAAGATTTTTCTGGACTGAATTAATTTTTTGTCAAATATTTTTTACAGTGATCTGTTTGCGTTAGAGCAGTTGTCCAGGGATGACTTTGCTGCCTAGGGACACTTGGTGACCTGCAGACATTGTTTTTTTAGGGTGGTGCTCTTAGCATCTCAGCATTTCAGGGTAGGAGACAGAGATCCTGCGTAACATATTCCGGTATGTAGGGCAACCTCCTCAATACACAAAAGTATCTGCTTGCAAGTATCCTTAAGGCCCAGGTAGAGAAGCGCTGGTAAACAGGGAGCTGAGGTCTCATTCCAGCTCTTCCGCATAGCTGCGTGGCCAGTGCAGCAGTCTCTCACTCACATTGTTTCTTCACAAATTTTTGTCTTTGTGTATAGGTTGGTTTGTAAGGTTAAATATCAGAAAGGCTTGTAATAGTGTGCTGAATTATATAGCATATAATAATTATGTATACATAGTCTATTGTAATCTGTTCATGAGCTAAATTTATCAATTAGAGCAGATGGGATTGAATGTATATTGACAACATTCCCATGGGCTCCTTGAAAATGGAAATAGGCCTAGTTGGTTTTGTTGTTGTTGTTGTTGTTTTCTTGGTTTTAGGGGGTTGTTTTATTTAACTACAGATTCATGTAACAAGTGCTGAGGACTTATTTCTGAGTAAATGCTTAAATGGTCAGGAAGCCCTTCCTAAACTTCCTCCCTTCAGGGCTGAGAGTAAACTGTTGGATGACAGAGGTGTTGCTAGGCCAGGGAGCTTGTTATAATTGTTTCCTGACAAGAAAGAGCCAAATGCTGATGACCTGTCTGGCGACAGCTCTGATCCATCCTCCAAGTCAGTTTATATATACTCATACTTTACAGAAGTGACGCTACTACACTAATTAAATTGACATCATTAATATAAGAAAATATATGTATATAAATATTAAAATATATAAAATTAAGAAAGTCTTACTGTTTTAGAAACAGTTGGTCAATGACTTTTCTTATGACTATTCATTTGGGAAGCACACATTTGGAAACACAACTTTAATTGCATTTTCATATCATTTATAATAAGTGCATGTATTTGGTCAATTGGGAGGCAGCTTCCATATCTAAAGTTTCCCAAGACTTTGGAGTCATAAAGTGAGTTGTTGGTTTGTTTTGTCTCAGTGTATAAGGGAGCTCTATTATGTGTGAGAGCTTACGAGCAAGGAAGGAACCCACACTCTTGCATAGAAGTGGATCCCAAGAAAAGGTTGCCCAAGTTAGTTTTAATTTTGTTTGTTTTGTTGTTGTTGTTGTTGTTGTTTTGTCGTCATGCTTTTGGCTTTGTCTAATCACCCATATTCCTTTTGGACTACCATATCAATCCCTATGATTATTTTGAATATTATTTAATATTCATGAATGTTCCCATTTGTAAATTTTCTTTACAAACTGTCAAGGCTCTATTATAGTGAGTTTTATTGAGACATAAAATTACACTTCGTTGTTCTGCCTTCTGAAGAAGTTAGAGGTGATATTCTGTTTGGGTGATATATTATGTCAGCACCCAAGAAAGTATATTTTAATGCATCTAGAGATATTATTTATGTTAAGTCAAATACAAATTGTAGCTCAATAGATACAATTTTAGACTGCCTTGGCATAATACTGTTGTCACTGACTCTAACATTTGAATATAAATCTGTTTGTTAGCTATGGAAACCAAAGGCTACCACAGTCTCCCTGAAGGCCTAGAAATGGAAAGGCGCTGGAGTCAAGTGTCTCAGACCTTGGAGCGTTCTTCCCTTGGACCTGCAGAGAGGACCAATGAGAACAACTACATGGAGATTGTCAACGTCGGCTGCGTTTCCGGTGCTATTCCGAACAACAGTACTCAAGGAAGCAGTAAAGAAAAACACGAATTACTCCCTTGCCTTCAGCAAGACAATAGTCGGTCTGGGATTTTGCCATCAGATATTAAAACTGAGCTGGAATCCAAGGAACTCTCAGCCACGGTGGCAGAGTCCATGGGTTTATACATGGATTCCGTGAGAGATGCCGAGTACACTTACGATCAGCAGAACCAACAAGGAAGCCTGAGCCCGGCAAAGATTTATCAAAACATGGAGCAGCTGATGAAGTTTTACAAAGAGAATGGTCACAGGTCCTCCACACCGAGTGCTATAAGCAGGCCTTTGAGGTCATTCATGCCTGACTCTGGAGCCTCCATGAATGGTGGGACCTTCCGTGCCATTGTTAAGAGCCCAATCCTCTGTCATGAGAAGAGCCCCTCTGTTTGCAGCCCGCTGAACATGCCGTCTTCAGTCGGCAGCCCTGCGGGCATCAACTCCATGTCCTCCTCCACAGCTAGCTTTGGCAATTTCTCAATGCACAGTCCCATCACTCAAGGAACCTCACTGACATGCTCCCCCAGTGTTGAAAATAGAAGCTCACGGTCACACAGCCCCGCACATGCGAGCAACGTGGGCTCCCCGCTTTCGAGTCCATTAAGCAGCATGAAATCCCCAATTTCCAGCCCTCCAAGTCACTGCAGTGTAAAATCTCCAGTCTCCAGTCCAAACAACGTCCCTCTGCGCTCCTCTGTCTCCAGCCCGGCAAATCTCAACAATTCCAGGTGCTCTGTTTCCAGCCCTTCCAACACCAACAATAGATCTACACTCTCCAGCCCGACAGCCAGCACGGTGGGGTCCATCGGCAGCCCCATCAGCAATGCCTTCAGCTATACCACTTCAGGCACTTCTGCTGGAGCCGGTACCATCCAGGATATGGTTCCCAGTCCAGACACCCACGAGAAAGGTGCTCACGGCGTTCCTTTCCCTAAGACAGAGGAAGTCGAGAAGGCCATTTCTAATGGTGTGACTGGTCAGCTCAACATTGTCCAGTACATAAAACCAGAACCAGATGGGGCTTTCAGCAGTTCCTGCCTAGGAGGAAACAGCAAAATCAACCCCAGTTCTCCGTTCTCAGTACCGATAAAGCAAGAGTCAAGCAAGCACTCATGTTCAGGCRCCTCTTTTAAAGGGAACCCCACAGTCAATCCATTTCCATTCATGGATGGCTCGTACTTTTCCTTTATGGATGATAAAGACTATTATTCCCTATCAGGAATCTTAGGACCACCTGTGCCCGGCTTTGATGGAAGCTGTGAGGGCAGCGCATTCCCAGGGGGGATTAAGCAAGAACCAGATGATGGGAGCTATTACCCTGAGACCAGCATCCCATCTTCTGCCATCGTTGGTGTGAATTCAGGTGGACAGTCCTTTCACTACCGTATTGGTGCTCAAGGTACAATATCTTTATCACGGTCACCTAGAGACCAATCTTTCCAACACTTGAGTTCCTTTCCACCGGTCAATACATTAGTGGAGTCATGGAAACCACACGGTGACCTGTCATCTAGGAGAAGTGATGGGTATCCGGTCCTAGAGTACATTCCAGAAAACGTGTCAAGGTAAGTTGATTTGTTTTGTAATCCTTTCTCTCCTATTCCCTTTCTTTCTGCTCCCCCTCCATCTCTGAAAATCATAGTCTTGTAAATTGGTATAGCCTGTCTTATCTTTGTGATGGAGAAATTGTGACACATTTCAGGGTATCACTGTTTTCTCTTTGTTTAAGGATGCTTATTTTGCGCTCTTCCTTGGATTATTGATATAGCACTATTTTTTGAAGTACAAGAACAAAATACTCTTAAGATCATCTAGATGTTTCTGTTGACTTTGAAGAAACACACACACACACACACACACACACACACACACACACACACACAGAGGCATCTCCCTGTTGTCTCTTAGGTGTTTGGAAAATGTTTATTTTTTACAACCAGTTCCTATATTTATGTTAGCAGGCTTGTGTTCATCTCCCCCCCCCCTTTCTGTTTTCTGGTTCACTGAGACTGTATTAAATTACTTCCTCATGGTCTTAGTCTCCTTTTTATATTAAAATTCTTTACTAATTACTTCAATAATTGTGAGAAATAAAACAGAACCACAAATCTTTACCTACAAGCTTCCTTCTCTCTCACTACTTTAGAGTAAAGTCTTATTTTTTTGGGGGGGGGGCTTGTAAGACTAATTATATGAAAGTTGTAGTTTCCTATTCAAATGAATTATTTCCTTAACCGTGAGGACTTTTACAGACTCAGCTGTCTAAAAGCACTGAGTGGACAATCTTACTTTTTTATGTTGGAAGTGAAATATGTCATCATAGTTTGGAGTTGGTTCATTTATAGCTTATGAGATCTGCAAGAACACATACTGTGTTTACTGTAAAATGTGTCCTGGTTTTCCTTGCTGTAGAGGCTGCGTTAGAAATGTTTAGAGAAACAAGGAAGAGGTTTGAGATGTGAGTGTGAAGGGTGGTTCTTATTTATGCAGTGAATACTTGCATTGGACTTTGCTTCAATTCTGGTTTTATTACATGGATGTGATAAGTGAGCCTTTTGTGGAATATATAAAGTATAACTTTTCTTACTACAGTTTATTCCTTTGGCATCTAAGGACATGTGGATATTTCCCTTCATTTCCTTAAATCTTTATTTTGTGAAAAATATGTCCATCTTATTAATAGAATATAGGGCGTATCTATAGTCTCATATCTTTTACTGCTTGATTTTTCAAACACAAAGCTAAAAACTTTTGACTTGAGGGTTCTTTTCCTTATCCGTGGCTCAAACCTTTCTCTTCTTGCTTTTATAGAAGCAAATTCATTCTTAACAGTTCTTCGTACCCCAGAATGTCATGTTCCACCACTGGGTCTCAGCCCCCCTCCCCCCGACTACCCAGGGACCCATGTCCTTGGGCACATCATGGATAGCAGTATTCAGCCTGTGTCCGTGTGCATTCAAAAGGTTTGCCTCCTCCTGGGAGCAGAGCAAAAGGGAGTCCTTTCTGCTTGTGCATTTGCTGGGTTTGTGTAGATTGAGATTAAGCCTTCCCTATTTTGTTGTAAAACATCTCGTGTTGTTTGACGTCCTGTAGGTTGATAAGCCTTTACAACTCTTTCTGGGGAAGGTCATCCAAACCTATTTGTTTTGCTCATTTCAAGAAGACTCAAGGATCCGTGGGTACATAGGCTGTTTTCTAGATTTCAGTATACACAATATAATCATTTTATGCATGTTTCATCACTGGTCTCTTTCTTTGTATCTTTTCAGACAAAATCTGATTTTCCCATTTTTTTCACTTATGATGATAATATCCCATTTCAAGAAATGTTGGCTAAATTAAAGAATTGATGCTTGCGATGAATCAAGGCTATCTGCATTGCCTCTAGGTCTTAATAACATCCCTCTTCTTGGAAAAACCTATTTTAAAAATTTCAGAGTAGGATAGAGGATTTCCAAGACCTTTCCAAGGGGGCCAGGAAATCATACATCATGAGTGGACCACGGACCGCTGGGTATTCACTAGGATGAGTGGGTAGCTGGGCTTGGTTCAGTTCCACACTGTAACTATTCAGCATTCTTCATTGCCGTGACAGTACTCAGGGTCAGGTTTTTCTGGAAGAATCATGCTGCAAGGATCCCAACAGACCAGGAAAGCATCCTTCCTGTTTCTAGGAAATACATGTGAGGCTATATTTTTTTTTCACATTCATGGAACAAATCATTAGTCTATGTTGATGTAGGAGTTGATATGAAAATCTGGCTCTCATATTAAAGGAAGACAATAGACTTGCCATGAAAAAAAAATGGCCAACTAATTCACCAAAGTCTTTCATTTGAAGAAATAAAGTTATTTTTCACAAACGTATGTTTATATTAGTATGTAATAGTTTCCTATGAGTTAAGTAGCCATTTCTGCTTATAATTTAATTGTGTTTTAATTCACACAAACAAGGTTTTTTTAATTATGTTTTTGAATCTTCAAAACTTTTTTGTTTTGAGAGCTGTATGCTATCTAACCTAGCCTTAGACTCACTGACTTCAGCCTCCCAGATGCTGAGGAAACAGGCCACCGCACCAAGCTTCCCTGCTCCTACTTGTTAAGGATAAGAGCAGAAGCGCTTCTAGCATAGAAGCTGGTCATGGCTGGTCTGCCCGCTGTTCTCCACGTTTCGAAACTTGAAAGGCGATGCAGTTTGTATTGGCCTACTGAGTACTCTCTGGAAATAGCAGCCCATCCAAATAAGAAAAATGACTATCACCTGGATTCTTCCTTTAGGCTGGCAGAAAACGAGTGCTGGCCATGATGTGCATGTTGTCTTCACTGTGTGGGCATTCTGAGGGAGGAGTGACRAAAGTCATTTCTTGTTAATCATTCCCAGTGAAGGGGCTGAGTTCCAAGTCGTAAAGTAAATTATGACAAAGCGAAATGTAAAGCCCTAGGGTGGACACTGGACCTGTGTGTCATGTGGGTTAGAGTTTCCTGTCAGACTCAGAGCAAACAAAACTGTCACCTCGGGTGAGTCAGTATCTCTCCAGGCCTCAGTTTCTTTGTTTTAAAGTGAAGGGGTAAAACTTGATTCTCTGTGAAGTCAGCCCAGTAAAGTGACAGAGACTTCCTTTGGAGGATCAAAAGAGTTTCTCTTAATACAATGTTGATCTGATCTCTAATAATTTTGTTTTACACACACATCTCTCTAAATATATCCTTATCTGGGTGAAAAATCTTTGTTGTGGCAAAGCGAGCGTAGGTGGGGGTGACCACTCATTGAAAAGTTGAGGCATTTTTAGGTCTTGATTTTTAATCCAGTATTTCTTTTTATAAAATTCAACACCTGCTATGAATTCCTTGTTCTTTTTATTTGCATTATTCCTGGCTCACGCGGGTCATTGTGTTGACACAACACTGGCTGTTTATGGCGATAACCATAGTCACTTTGATAGTCTCATAATGCAGTGCTAACATTGACTTAGACTTTTGAATATAAAGTNTTTTTTTCACTTATGATGATAATATCCCATTTCAAGAAATGTTGGCTAAATTAAAGAATTGATGCTTGCGATGAATCAAGGCTATCTGCATTGCCTCTAGGTCTTAATAACATCCCTCTTCTTGGAAAAACCTATTTTAAAAATTTCAGAGTAGGATAGAGGATTTCCAAGACCTTTCCAAGGGGGCCAGGAAATCATACATCATGAGTGGACCACGGACCGCTGGGTATTCACTAGGATGAGTGGGTAGCTGGGCTTGGTTCAGTTCCACACTGTAACTATTCAGCATTCTTCATTGCCGTGACAGTACTCAGGGTCAGGTTTTTCTGGAAGAATCATGCTGCAAGGATCCCAACAGACCAGGAAAGCATCCTTCCTGTTTCTAGGAAATACATGTGAGGCTATATTTTTTTTTCACATTCATGGAACAAATCATTAGTCTATGTTGATGTAGGAGTTGATATGAAAATCTGGCTCTCATATTAAAGGAAGACAATAGACTTGCCATGAAAAAAAAATGGCCAACTAATTCACCAAAGTCTTTCATTTGAAGAAATAAAGTTATTTTTCACAAACGTATGTTTATATTAGTATGTAATAGTTTCCTATGAGTTAAGTAGCCATTTCTGCTTATAATTTAATTGTGTTTTAATTCACACAAACAAGGTTTTTTTAATTATGTTTTTGAATCTTCAAAACTTTTTTGTTTTGAGAGCTGTATGCTATCTAACCTAGCCTTAGACTCACTGACTTCAGCCTCCCAGATGCTGAGGAAACAGGCCACCGCACCAAGCTTCCCTGCTCCTACTTGTTAAGGATAAGAGCAGAAGCGCTTCTAGCATAGAAGCTGGTCATGGCTGGTCTGCCCGCTGTTCTCCACGTTTCGAAACTTGAAAGGCGATGCAGTTTGTATTGGCCTACTGAGTACTCTCTGGAAATAGCAGCCCATCCAAATAAGAAAAATGACTATCACCTGGATTCTTCCTTTAGGCTGGCAGAAAACGAGTGCTGGCCATGATGTGCATGTTGTCTTCACTGTGTGGGCATTCTGAGGGAGGAGTGACRAAAGTCATTTCTTGTTAATCATTCCCAGTGAAGGGGCTGAGTTCCAAGTCGTAAAGTAAATTATGACAAAGCGAAATGTAAAGCCCTAGGGTGGACACTGGACCTGTGTGTCATGTGGGTTAGAGTTTCCTGTCAGACTCAGAGCAAACAAAACTGTCACCTCGGGTGAGTCAGTATCTCTCCAGGCCTCAGTTTCTTTGTTTTAAAGTGAAGGGGTAAAACTTGATTCTCTGTGAAGTCAGCCCAGTAAAGTGACAGAGACTTCCTTTGGAGGATCAAAAGAGTTTCTCTTAATACAATGTTGATCTGATCTCTAATAATTTTGTTTTACACACACATCTCTCTAAATATATCCTTATCTGGGTGAAAAATCTTTGTTGTGGCAAAGCGAGCGTAGGTGGGGGTGACCACTCATTGAAAAGTTGAGGCATTTTTAGGTCTTGATTTTTAATCCAGTATTTCTTTTTATAAAATTCAACACCTGCTATGAATTCCTTGTTCTTTTTATTTGCATTATTCCTGGCTCACGCGGGTCATTGTGTTGACACAACACTGGCTGTTTATGGCGATAACCATAGTCACTTTGATAGTCTCATAATGCAGTGCTAACATTGACTTAGACTTTTGAATATAAAGTYCACTGTTTCAAAGGGCATAGACTTGGGGGTTCCAATACAAGCAATTAAGTACTTACCATACTTTGTAGTTTTTTCATAACAGAAGAGAAAAACTCAATACATTCCACGTYATTGCTTTTATTTGTCAATCATCTTTGACTTTTTTAATTTAAATTCACCTTTTCTGATGACACAAAAGCTTCAGAAATCAAGAAGTTTGTGCCAAGTTTTTCCCTATCAGTAATCTTTCCAGATAAGCTGCAGAGATGTAAGAAACTTTACATGCTGTGAACTACAGAAACAGAGTGGATTTGGTGGAGGCGTGGGTGTGTGAGTGAGTGTGGACATCGGTGTTAACTATAGGAAAGCCATCCGGCCTTGCCTGGGACCTTGGGAGTGAAAACATGCAGTGTGCTTTCCCTCAATTGTCTCACGGTGTTTTGACTTAGAACACGGCTAATGTATCTACATGTCTCATACCGTTTTGACTTTGAACATGGCTAACATATCTATATGTCATATACTATTTTGACTTTGAAGATGGCTAACATATCTACAATTTCTCTGTTTCTCTGTTGTTAAGACGACTTTCAAATGAGACTTGCTTCTGAAAGTTCAGTCACTTTCATTTACATATGTTGTTTCTGGAGAAAGTGTTGATCATTTTACTGGGAAAACAAACCAACATAAAACAAAACAAGTGTTGTTCTATTATGTACAAAGCACTGTGACAATGTGTTTCTGTTCAGTCTCGCTTCTCACACTGCAAATGTCTCAGATTTAAATTCCAGCACATCTACCTTTTCACACTTAAAAATGCTTTATTAAGTGTCTCATACTTAGATATGAATATTAAACTAAAATTCATAGTTACCGTTAGATTAATTAAACAATTTCACCTTCAGGTAGTTTTCAACCTTGTGATCTGYTGGAAGCAGGGCCTGGAGATTTATCACTTCTAGATTTGAAGCCTTTTTGCTGTATTGAAATTCTGGGTGTGCCCAACCTCTCCTGTCCTTGCATGACAAAGTAAGGACAGATGTTATCTCGCTGTCATAATTTCAGGGCAACACTAGGTTTCCCTCAGCATTTTGATATCATTATGTTTTGCCTCCCAAATAACACCCTCTCTGGTGGTCAGATGCTGCATTTCATTTCCTGTTGCTCTTCTGGCRATAAAAGTTCAATCCTGCTACTAAGTAGTTTATCCTTTTTCTTTTCTAAATTCAAGTATAGAAAAAAAATTGGGCTTCTTGATTATGCTTAAATATACATGTTAACTTCGATGAGCTTATCCAAAACTTATTAATGAAAACCAAGGAAATTTTTGAAAAGTACAGTGCAGTCAGTAGACAGTGTTCTCAAGAGACACATCTTTATTCTAAACCCAAGGGCTTCTGGTTTTAAGCTTGTAAGATGTAGGCATTACCTTAGTTTTAAGAATTTTATTTTGTTCTTTGTGAAGGTAACATGTAATTCCAAATAGACATTTGTTACTTAAGTAATATTCTAGTAACCGCCAGATTGAGGATTGTTCATGGTATGGCCAAAGTCCAGATTTAATGTTGAAAGGGGAAGGAATCATATATCTAGGTGTAGAAAGAGAACATTCTTTTCAAGGAAGGATATTGGCTAAGTAGACAATGATTGGAACTATGAAAAAGTCAACACCTCAGGTAACGAGGCTCAGATAGTCACGGTCTGGATTTGTAACACTGGCCATGACTTAACCACTGAGAAGGACCATAGTACCGCGTGGCTTCACCTCATGTCTTAGTTATTATTGAGAGAAGTCTCTGCGAAAATTGCAGTATGATATAGAGTTAAAGATAATTGTGAGGGTTGACTGGGTAT